>JAODUG010013696.1:0-24109 GCA_027564795.1 Aphredoderus sayanus | reverse complement strand
TGGGCAGGCAGACAGAGACAGACAGAGAGACAGACTGGTGGACCGGCAGACAGAGACAGATGGAGAGAAAGACTGCTAGGCAGGCAGAGAGACAGACTGCTGGGCAGGTAGACAGAGACAGATGGAGAGAAAGACTGCTAGGCAGGCAGAGAGACAGACTGCTGGGCAGGCAGACAGAGACAGATGGAGAGAAAGACTGCTAGGCAGGCAGAGAGACAGACTGCTGGGCAGGCAGACAGCTCACCTTGTTCCCGATGGCCTTCTTGGGGGGAAAGCTGAAGGTGTCAACCTGAGGGAACTGGTTCCTCAGGTGATTGTGAAGCTCCCGGAACTCAGTGTACCTCCTGTACACATTCCACTCGTTGTCTAGGATACGGATGTACACCTGTGGAAACAGGTAGGACACATATGGCATATTATTGTCATCCAATCACCTCATGCTGATGATGGTTACCAACATAGTTGACAAAACGGAACATGTCAGCTGTTAACAGGCACTACAACGCCACTAGATAACCTCCAGTTCTAGTCTCTAGTACAAGTGCATCTCTAGTCTCAGTCACAGTGAATCAAACAAACATACGCTTGTTTTCAACAAACACCTCACACAGAGTCCGTGCCTCATCTGCTCCTTTGTCCAGACACACTAAATGTAGAGGAATTATGTACAGGACATGAATGGTCTATTATTCTTAGCAGAGGACAGAGAGATAACATGGGGGAAAAAAGAGAAAGCAAGAACATTTTACTTAAAAAACGCATTCACACACGCTCACAAATGCATACAGACAAAATTATTTTAAAAACCAGAGAACAAAAACACAAAAAACAGCAGTGGAAAGAAAAACAGAGTTTCAGAAAGTTAGAAAAACATCTTAAGCCACAGGCATAACCTTCCAAACTAAAATCTATTTCCACCAAAGCTTTAACTCATTTCACTGTATTCTCCCAGAACAAAAAAACAACAACCACACAATGTTCATTTTTGCTCATTACACATTACGTAAGAGAAAGAAAGACACCAGAATGCCTGTCATCTTCAAAGAGCAGATATACTGCACAGTATGTATATAAAAACCAATAAAGGAATGCCAACCAAAATGAATCAGGTATCAGGCATACTGTAGTGTAGGCAGTTAGGACTGGAGAAAATGGCAGTCAGTTTCAATGCATTTCCTATGCGAAAAAGTGGCGCAGGAAGGAGAGCACAACATCGGAAGCTCCTGGGTGTTGGCCGCTAATCCCCGTTTCCAAAAATGCACTTGGAGAAACTATAGAAGTAAACTAGAATGAACTAAAACACATTTGCTTTTCAACAGACAGCCGACGATACTGCTGTTTTACAATATAGTTCTGCGGAAACAAAGTGAGATTTCTTTTTTATACTACAGTAATTTAGGATGGTAGACATGCTGTTCTGTTGTAGACCAACGGCTAATGTATTTTAGCATGCAACTCAAGCAAATGCTCCTGTCCCAGATTGGAACTTGGTATCAGCAGAGTCAGTATCTCCATCTAAAATAGTATAGATTAATTTAGCAAAAAGTGCCTCATTTAAAGTAAATAAGCCAGGCACGTTTGCGCCAGGTGTGAAATCATGTCTGGATTGTAACCAATCATCTCTGACCTACAGCATCATCCCACTCCAGTCAGATCGCCAATCAAGGACATGTTAGTTCAACACCATCTGAAACATTTTCAAAGGGAGAACAACATGTACATGACACTATGTTCAGTATACTGTAGCTGCAAGCATGTATGCATGTTTTCTATAACCCGTTCTTCATGTGAATTACACCCTCATCTGCAGTCACACTGCCTGGCAGGAGCTAGCCAGCTGTAAAAATAGTGAGCAGATCTGGAGCCCACAGAATGACACTGGCGCTCGACAAGATAGGAGCAGACAAGGGGCCTAATGGACTGAAGACTTGTCAACTCTGCACTTTATATACAGCATCCAAGAAGCATGTCAAACTTTTGACCAAGTCCCCCCCTCCATCTCCAGCCCCCAGCACGCTGGCAAAGGCACTAAGTTGGAGATGTGTGCGTGGGTGTATCGGGAGGAGAGCAGGGAGACAGGTGTCGCAAATGCCGTTTCATTTCCATACTAAACACAGAGAGCAAAGTGTCAGACACAGGTAGACGGGGGGAAGGAGGGGGTGGGGTGGGGGGATGCGAAAGAAGGCCTTGTATTTGAGAGTATCACAATGATTTGTTTCATGTAACAACAATAGAGGCTCCATATGACCCAACATAGCAATGTGCATGATCGGCCAGTTCATGAGGTTGCACTCCTCAGATAAAACAGATTCAAGAGTTAATTATATAAACAAAATAAATGATTGGTCTTGCTTATGTCATATCAATCTGCTTCTTATCTTAATTACATTATCTTTTCACCAATAGAAATATGCTAACTACTAAAAAAGGAAAACATTTGACTCGTACAAAGTGCCTGCTTTCCCATCTCAGAACAGAATTACGCCTCACATATGGAGGGATTAGCGGTGCTAGCATAATCCACTTTAGACACTCATCACGCTAATTATTAATAGCAAAACACATCAACACATGGACACCAGCTTCCACCCTGCAACTAATCACAAATTAAGCCTTTAATTATCTCGCTGAGATATCTGGGTGATTTCCAACCTGCAGCAGCCTTTTAAGATCCTTTGTCTATGGTAATAAATGCATCACCTAATAACCAAGGGTTATCATGCTGTCTTGTTGCTAGGAGAGTGTAAAACCAAACAGTTCAATAAACACATTTTATAGGTGTCTTTAAATACGCCATTTAACCCCCATTTATTCCTAGAGGCATGGCATTAACTGAATACGCTCACTGTTCAGCAAAGAAAGGCTGGTAAGTATTAGCATTACTATTCAAATCTGCAAAAAATAATTTGCTCTTAAAAAAACCAAAGGTTTTATGAGTCATAATAACCTCATAATAGCCTAATGTACTGTAATTTCATAGCCGCAATTATTTCCTATGAGTATTGTTTTAAAGGCTTATGAAACAATTACTTAAAATATAAACAAGACATATAACGTTAGTGGTTGACAGCAAACAAGTGAGAAGCAGCTGGTAGTGTTTACACAATGTGGACTGGCACAGACCATGCACCGATGCTTTTTGGCATTGTGGCCTCTTCGATCAAAAAGCACATGTGAAGTACATTTTCTCTCTGCCACCTGTATTAGGAAGGTCAAATGAATATAACATGTTTACTGTAGAGTCATTTGATCTCACTTTCTCCAGGCATCTCATGTCAATAGGAATCCCTAAGAGGGCCAGAGAGTGTAGGATGTGCATCACTGGTCTAACGTGGGGCCGTGATATGTCACCATGTTAAGATGGATAAGATGACAGCGGTGCAGAGGCCCCAGTGAAGACTCAGGGCTAAGTGCTGCTTTTACACGGGTAAGCATATGAACCAACACGAGGACGAAGACTTCCACAAGCTCCAAAGTGAGGTAACTTAGCACGAGAGTTAAAAAACTCTGTATATGTGAGGATAATTCAGGTTTGATATCTGCCTGATGTAGCCGGAGGGCATTCAGAGGAAACCAGGAGGCAGTGGGAGTCATTGTGAGCAGGAGATAATGGTGTCTCCTCCCTGCTCTACCTGTCCGCTCTGTTGTTCTCCCATCTGACAGATGGATAATTGCAGGATCCAAGCTGTGGTAAAAGCTGTGCTCACCCACTTCCAGCTCAACGGGAAGCCCCGCGCATAAAGCCCTCTTGCTCACATCGCAGTGGGGAAACTGCACAACCACCAGAAGCCGGCACAAAATGGCAGACTGACGATCGGAACGGTGCACCATATGACCATCTGATTACCATCTGACCAAGTAAATGATGGGTAGCGGTCAGCTAATAGGTGGAGCCCACACTAGCGGTCAGCTAATAGGATACAGGTCAGCCCATAGGTGGAGCCCATACTACGAGGGCCAAGAGTCATAAAGACAGAAAACATGACGGAAAGGAAGAGACAAAAAAAGCCAGGACAACTAGAAAGAATGGAAAGCCCTTATATCGCCACCCACACCCCTAGCCTCTCTCTTTACGGACCACTCTGGGGCAAATCTGCCCAATTAGGCAGAAAATAGGCTGCATTGTGAGGGCAGGACACAGCGCTGGCAGAGGACGAACAGAAAAAGACAAGAGGTTTAGAGATCTACACCGTCTTAGTGGGGCTCTCACGTCAGAGTGTGTGTGTGTGTGTGTGTGTGCGTGCGTGCGCGCGTGCGTGTGTGCGTGCGTGCATGTCTAGAGGGCCATGGCCCTCCAGGTGAAATGGGTTATCGCTAGATTCAGAATAATGAGACGTTTCCTATAAACTGGTGTTCTGCGGGAAATGTCACCACCTCCGGTCATTGTCACAATACCTTCTGTCTGTCTGTCTCATGTGCAGACAAGTCAGGAGAACACACCTGTCTGAGAAGGTCTGAGGGGAGAGGGAGAGGGGGCGGGGTTACTGCTGTACGTTGATAGCAAGGCAAATATGTGTTTATTGTACAGCACAGTTAGAGGGGCATCAGAATTAGATGCTGTTCACACCGAGGTGGGAGAGATGGCTGGGGGAGACTAGAGGGGAGGCAGGGAGAATGAGGGAGGTGGGGGAGTATAGAGGGGAGGCAGGCATAATGAGGAGGTGGGGGAGACTAGAGGGGAGCGGTGAAACTGATGAGAAAGGCAGGAGGGCAGCAGAGAGCGACAGAGAGGGGAGAGTATGGGAAAAAGACAAAACATGGAACTGGAGGACCGGATGAGTCACTGTGATTCACTGCACACATTGTGTTGGTCAGAGGTGGGCCACACTGATTGGATAAGCAGAGAGCCAGTGAGGGAGCTGATGAGATGGGGGATTGCATCCATTAACACTGTCCTAGACAGATCCATCCATCCATCCTCAACCGCTTATCCGGAGTCTGAGTCAAATGTCCCCTCGCTCGCGAACAACACCCCGAGGTACTTGAACTCCTTCACTTGGGGTAAGGACTTGGTTTCCTGCTGAGAACCCAACATGGCCTCAGATTTAGAGGTGCTAATCCTCATCCCAGCCGCGAACCGATCCAGTGCAGCGAAGAGATCCCCAGGTCACCGAACCACAACCGCTCCCCACCACGACTACACCTTGAGATACCACAGTATCTCCTTGGGGACTGGGTCATTCTTCCAGATCCGGGTCATTCTTCCTTCTTCCAGATCCACAAAACACATGTAGACCGGATGGGCATACTCCCAAGCCCCCTCCAAAATCCTTGCAAGAGTAAAGGGCTGGTTCGTGTTCCACAGAACACACTGTTCCTCTTCAATCTGAGGTTCGACTATCGGTAGAAAGCTCATTTTCAGTACCTTGGAGTAGATTTTACCAGGGAGGCTGAGAGGCGTGATACCCCTGTAATTGGCACACACTCTCTGGGCCCCCTTTTTTAACAGGGAACCACCCCGGTCTACCACTCCTTAGGCACTGTCCCAGACTTCCACGCATTGTTAAAGAGGCAGGGTCATCCACGACATCCCCTCCACACCCAGAGCTTTCAGCATTTCCGGACGGATCTCATCAATCCCCGGGGTTTTGCCACTGTGTAGTTGCACTGAGTACCTCAGTGACTTCTGCGAGGGAATTTTACGATGATCCCCATCAGCCTCCAACTCTGCCTCTACGATAGAGAGATAGTCGGATTCAGAAGTTCCTCAAAGTGTTCCTTCCACCGCGGAGGCTTTAGGGCAACAGAGTAGATTATATTCTATCCCCTCTCAAGCAGTATGGTTCCAGAACCAAGACTGTGTGTAGAGGTAAGCCCAACCAGGTCTAATCCGTAGTGCTCCAGCGCACAAGTTCCGGTTCCTTCCCCCACAGAGAGGTGACGTTCCACGTCCGCAGAGCCAGCCTTTGCCGCCTAAGTCCGGTAGATCGAGGTCCCTGACCTTCACTGCCACCCACATGGCAGCACACCCGACCCCCACGGTTCATCCCACTAGTGGCGGGCCCATAGGATGGATGTCCTAGACAGACCTTACTATAAATACTAGGAGCCACACACAAGCAAAACAATTAAAGTAGCTTTATGTCTAAAGTGGGTTTGATGCGCTGTGCAGTGTTCCTCTCCACACTGTTGTTGTTGTGGACTTGCTGCTGCTGCTGCAAGGCTAACAGGCTGTGCTAGCGGTCGCTCCCTCCTCCAAGTTATATAAAGTCAAGCCTCGGCAACTGCCAATTTCTCACCTAATATTTCCCAGTTCATACCATAAATTACAGTGCAGATGCAGATGTTTTGAATATGTACGACTTTGTTCTGTTGCCGTCTGGGAAATTTGTAATTTTAGTTATTTGAGTATTGTGTGCAAGTCCTTGGTAAAGTATTATTGAATTGAGGGTTGTGGGCTCTTTTCAAAAATAAACCTAGTGCTAACAGTAAATACGGCCCTTAAAGTATCAATTTTAAAGATTATTCTATCTGTATTTTGCAGACCACGGAAGTTGGAACTCTCTCCGCTCTATTCCTTCTCAACCCCCTCAGCCTCACAGTGCTGAACACAGCTAACTACCCCCGCTTGGCCAATAAAGGCTGAGGTATTTATTTTGGCAGATAAAATACAATCTTCACCTTTAGTGTGTCCTACACCAGCTCTGTGCTTCGGGGAGGTCAGTGCAGGTTTATGAGGTATCGCTCTTAAAATACTGGCGGTTGCGGAGGAAAAAAAGATATCACCTCCACTCAAATCCAATCCTAGGTGTTTCTCATCCAATGGCTGCTTTTCCTAGCGCACAAAGATGTCATATTTTGCGCATATGCTTACATGTAGCCTAACAGCCAGGCACAACATGCTGCAGCCACCCCCCCCCCCGCTGTAACGACGCTAACAAAACAGTCAGAGGGGTTTAATGAAGGTTCAAGTGCTAGTGGGTGTATCAGAAGAAAATACTTCAGGAGGAAACTGAAGTGTGTGGATCTGCTGACAACAACAACTGATTTCAACACGCTTCATTCCCCAGCTAACAGGAACCCTGTGCTGAGCACACACTCCACACCGGTGGTGCCTGGGCCGGTAACAGAGCGGTGACGAGGTGTGCACGCTGGAGAAATTAAACTCCGCCACCGTAGTGAAAATGTGGAGCCCAGCGGAGCTCTTTATATCTCTAATCCGCTCCCTTTTATTCTGCACACTGTGCGGCATCAATACACCAGACATGGGAAGCTTTTCATCACTTCAACACTCAGCACAACTTCTTAAAGAGCGGCGGGGAAGGGGGGGGTCATGTGTCTAAGTTGCAAGCTATGGCAGAATAAGGAGACTGCGGTGCCCCCAAACCAACGACTGCAACGAAAATAGGGCAAGCCTCTCCTACTGTACATGTGGCCTTCATAAGCTATTCCTTCAATCTGCTGGACATGCACCTGTCCACCAGCACAAAGACAAGACTGAAGAAATATATAGAACAACTAGAGAAAGGTTTGTCTCCTGACTCCTATGGATGGGTGACTGACAGGTCCCTCCCTGACTCCTATGGATGGGTGACTGACAGGTCCCTCCCTGACTCCTATGGCTGGGTGACTGACAGGTCCCTCCCTGACTCCTATGGATGGGTGACTGACAGGTTCCGTCTGGGAGTGATGGGCAAAGGACAAACAGGTTGCCATGGATGCCACCATGGAACAATGGGCAGCGGAGAGGGAGCAGGAGGCTGAAGGAGACAGGAGGCTGACAGTCGTCCTCCACGCGGGCCTAATGTAGTCACACAGCCTGGGGCTGCAGCAGCCACCCACTGCCCCCTACATCTGCCTCCCAGTACACAAGCATTGTGTCCTGATTACATCCATCCAGTCCCACAGGGCAGACAGAGCCTCTTCCTGGAGAGCGGCTCATAGGGTGATGCCTGCACCTCCGTGTTAAGATGCCCAGCGCTGGGGCTGGCCGTGCACAGCAGGGCTGTGGTCAGGGGCCGTGGAGGTACACTGCCCGTACATGATGGTGACGCAGCGCCACCCAGGGAACACCCCTTCTGTTATTCAGCCAATCCTCCCCTTCGACTGGTCAAAACTGCACACTCATCAAGAAGCCCTGGATCACATCAGCCCAAAGCCTCCAACATGCTGTAGATACAAACGGCAGCAAGTGTGTCTTGCTACAGGGATTACAACACAGTCACTTTACTGTTAAGACGGTTGGGTGCATTTGCTCTGTGACTGATGGATGGAAGAGCAAGACAACGGTTATAATTATCATCATCATTGTAAAACATTCATCATTAAACTTCATCAACATAATAGTTATCTGCTTCCATCACCAATCAGTCATTAGCATAGCCAAACTCTCACACACACACACACACCCTTGCAAACAAACATGATCGTCAGCATTACCATAATTAGGAAACAGAAGAAGAAAAAAAACACACACACACACACACCTGTACGTACGCACATGACCGCGCACACACAGACATCGCGTTATTACATATGTATAAATACTCATCTGCATATCCAAAGAGGCCCATCTCCATGCAGGCTCAGTCTCTGGCTAATCGCTGCCATGCAGACAGCCATGAGTCTGCCCGGTCAGGCTGACTCTGGAAGCAGTAACGGCGATTAATAGCACCACAGATTTCCTGCATGGTGTTTCCCCTGGGACCGGTGGCTACCTGGGGTCACGAGCAACAGCGCACACATCTGAGCACACCAGCAGATGCCTTGTGCCGTTTAATACGGCGGATATTACAGACTGGGATGGCAAAGGTAGCTTAAAGTGGACATTCCCTTTAATTCATGCTGACACAGTTCCTTGAGGTCTCAATGCAATGCATTTTGACACGCTTAGGTCAAAATACCACGTAGATTATGTGAAATAGCACCGCATTATACCAATTTTCACATTAAGTCGATTTCAGTGTTGCTTTAAATCTTACAGCCACTGCTCACCCCGCCCCCTCTTCGCATAGTGTTCTGAGGTAAGGCTACTGAGACAATACTTTTACATTTATGGCATTTGGACGCTTTTATCCAAAGCAACTTACATATAGTACATTTGTCAATAGAATAATTACAGGATAATGTCATCATGCCTACAGTACTACCATGCCTACTGTACAGTACTGTGTTTATACGTGGTACCATGTAAAAACACTACGGCTTCTGACACAGCGGTGCATCCACATCAGTATGAACCAGAAGCCCTTTTGTATTTTCCAGTGTTTTCAAGGCATTCATATTGCACATTCATTCTGCCTCGCTGTTCAGACTGAAGGATAGGCGATGGGAGGCTGAATGGGGTTCATTGTTGTTCACCTCGACATAGGAACAGCAGCAGTGCTCAGCACACAGCCCCAGAATGTACAGTAGGGAGAGCCGGTACGGTGGAACTGGGACATGTTTTGATAACCAGCCATATGTATCCACAAGCACATAGCTTATTATTTCATGAATGAAAGTTTACTATAGCACAAAATCACAGTGGTCCTTGCCCGCTACAGGAGGATTATGAGGCAGACTACCCTAGGCTAGGCTACTGCTAGCACTCTGGCCAACATAACACATGATTATTCGGTTAGACAAAGACATATTTGCTATATATTTGCTATTATCATGGACATTAAGTTATATCACGGCCATAAAGACCATGGCGTGGCGTTGCAGACCCAGGACATGCTGGAGAAATATCTCCCCTCTCCCGTCTGGCAGCAGATATTCAAGAAGGAGCTGGAGGGTGCTGCTGCAGACAGGGATACCTGGGCTGCTCTATTGACCCAGTGCTCTAATGCCACCATGACCTTTACTGATATGCAGTTAAGACGATGGATAAAGTCATTTGAATAAAGTTTTTGCACGATATGACTGATTGTTGATCCAGATAAAAGCAGCTGTAACTCGCACTCACAAGGATGGCAATCCGTTTTTGGCAGGGGATACATTTTTGGTACGACACAGTGTGTCAGTCTTCAACGAGTCTATCAACTAGCGATGAGGAGGTTATGGCACATAACATTAAACTTTTCAATACAGTTTGCATACTGGCAATCACCTTCAATTCCTTGTAACTTGTATAGCCTATTTTGCTGAATACTATGGTAGATGACTATGGGCGAGCATATCCTCATAGGGGTGTTACACAAAATGTGAAGAGCAACACTTCATGTAGCAAGTAAGCATTGATTCACCTGTTTTTCAGCCCTTTTTCCTTCTATGGTTATTACAGACCGGGAAGGTAACAGTCTACTTTGAAAGGCCCAGTAGGCCCACTTTGAAACAACTACAAATATTCGTTTTTCATGGAATGACCCTTTTAAGTAACAGCTAACAATTGGAATTCTTACTCTCTCTCTTCCCATGAACTTGGCTACAAATGCATAAATATTAGCCACACACACAGTATTGTACAACTAAACACTAGATCAAGACCTACAGTAACATGTGCACACCCACATGCTAGCATTTTATATAAAAGAGCATAATAGCACATTGATACTGTAGTTAAATATACTGTAGATATAGAGCTATAGAGAGGTGGAGAGCAAGAAGACAGAACAAGAGAACTTGACTGAACTTGCAATGTGAATAAAACTGCGTGAGAAAAGAAAATCTGCAGCAAGGCCTTGACTATGTGGAACCACAGACACTGCTGCTTTACGTTGATCAAAGGGAATAGCGCATACACATATTACACATATAGTGTACTGATATCTAATTAAATATAGATATACACTGTATACTTGTGCACTGTGAGCGGTCTGCAGCTACTCAGCCCCACCAGCAGGGGGCCTTCACTGTGTGCTGGGACACATGCCTCCTGTAACCTTCATTAAAGTGTTCTGCCATAGCAGCTCTTCTGTCGGTGCACTGCCTCACACATCCATGAGCCGTGGGCCCCCTGTGCCCCCCATGTTCCTAATGTATTGTGTGCATCAACAGACCTACAGTACTGTGCCTAGTGAAGTGTTGGACAGCGTCCACCAAGAAATCCATCGAAGGCCTCAACCGCTTTGTCCAAATCCACTTGGATGGCCCGTTCAATATTCAGCACTACAATGTCAGCGAGCCTCTCACTGTTTCTCACGTAATCGACGCAAACAGGAGAAGCTTCAGCGCTGCTCATTGGTACTGTCAACCAATGAGCCAATGAATTGATTCTTGCCAATCTTTGATCAAAGCTTCTCCTAAGAGTGCATACATCTGAACGCAGATGGGTGTGTTCAGCGACAGATGAAACAAAAAGCACAAGCCAGTAGCAGGGCTGTAATCTAGCCAGTCAACTTTGATAGAATTCTTCCTCCTTTCCCTATCAGGAAAAAGGACAAATGGTTAATACGGCCCCCTCCCAATAAAGTCCATGTGATTCTTCATTCCATGGTGGAACTCTGGAGCTGGGACATGAAGCTTAGCTAACCTTTTAGCCGGACCAGATTAGCTAGGGTTGGGACAGGCCATTGACTCATGGGTGACTGACTCACGGGAAATTGACTCAGGGGCGACTGACTCAACCTTGTTACCGCTCCATCAGTGCCTGTCTGCTCAGGCACTGCAACTACACTAGCAGGCCTGGCAGAAATAATTGTCCATTTCCTTGCATTCACATTATTAGCGTTGTCATTTAGGCCTACTTGGCCCAACATCCTACATGTTGTAAAGGAGAACAACAGCGTTGATGGCGAAATAAAAGCACTAGCTTGCATCAGCTGCTGCCTCCTTCTGATGCCGTCTCTACATTCCGTGATTAGATCCGAGCTGATATGCATACAGTTAATAATTTAACTGTCGACATGAACACTGGGCCTGTGTGTGTGTGTGTACATTAATATTGTGTGTGCGTGTGTGTTAGTAGTGGACATTTGTCTTCTCTCCGAGGAAGGAGTGTGAAGACGTGTTTGTGATTCACTGTTCTTGTTAAACTGCTCTGGAGGGGAGAGAGTGCTGAGCTGCTTCTTTTAAAGACCTTTAGCCTTCGAGCTCATAAACAAGCGCTCCAGCCACACACACACTCTGACATTATTGTATCTTACTTAGTCATTGCAGAAGTCCCATAAGGCATGCTGAAATAATAACTGTGTCCCGCAGGATATTCACAGCAGGTCATTAAAGGTTTTTCAAGATCATAAGCCTTTGCCTTAACTCACCTAGCTAGTCTTTAGCAGGGGTCTAGTCATTTCCTGCTTCCCAAAGAACAGCTAATGTGTTACAAATACCATGTGAAGAAGTCTGAATAGCACTGCTAAAAGCCCCCTATTAAACCCTATTTGCCTGCCCCTACCCCACCCTCCGCGGGCAGCTGGAAGCAGCGGTGTGAATGGAAGAGTCATGCCGTGCATGACTAGCAACAAGCATGGATCCGGTCAGGCTCGGTAGCACTGCAGACACTGCAAACGCTGCCGACCACTACTGCTATGTTTGGTAGTGCGGGAAGGCATGCCGATGGCCGCCAAATGTGTCCCAAGCACCCCCAGTCACCTGTGGTCAGACGCAGGGGAAGGGGGAGAACCCACCAGTGTGGTGTGGCTGTCCGGTGACTCTCCAACGCATACAGCCGGCTGCACGCACCGCTAATGGGCAGCCATGTCCCCTGTCTTGTGAGAGCAGGCAAGCCCCCTCTGCCTCGCCTCAGCGCGTAATCACCCCTTTTGTTGGTATTGTGTGGGAGGGAGAAACTGATTTGCTACGTCCGGTATAATTCCCTCATTACGGCATCAGAGAGGGGAAGAAAGGAGGGGTGGAGTATTGTAGTGGGGGGAGGGGGGGTGGGTTGAAGGCCCGGGGGGGGAGAGTGCATCGCGGAGAACAAAACCCCACTTATAATGGAGCGAATCCATCAGTGTGTGATTCTCCCTCTCTCTCTTAATGCTTCTTTGTGCGTATGCCTCTCCCTCTGGGGTCTGTACACGCACGCACGCACGCACGCGCACGCATGCGCACGCACACACACACACACGCACGCACACACTATCTAAACTAAACAAAAACAGGTAGGATTGTTTTATAAAGTATTAAGTAGCACCATGCAGCTGATATTCTAAACCATGATCTGGCATCCCAGCATATCATTTAAATGTCATGACTCGTGATATCACTGCTGGGATTTCACTTGTTTGCGTGTGTGTGAGAAACATGCATGCACGCGTGTCTATTTTTGTATTGTCGTTGGTGCATTTATGCACTTTCATGACTGTGTTTTGTTTTTACAATAGTGCCTTTTATTTGAGTTTTATAGAAACGTTTGGACTTGGTGATCCATCATCCGAACCACTGCACCATCCGTTAGCCTTTCCTCAAACAATGATCGTGTTCAGAAGGATGCTTTTTCACCACTGGCTTTGCACTGAGTTTCTAGGTAACAGATATCAGGAGAGATTTGTCTGAGCGATTGGTGATTTCCTCTGAGCAGCAGGAAGTCTAGAAAGTGTTTGTCGGCAGGCGGAGGCGATTCATACGGTCAGCGGGTGCACCTGCACCAAATTAATCTGTCTATATCCGCGCGTCAGCGCTGAGTGAGCTGGCGAAGGGAGAGCTTCCAAGCCATGTTAACCTGCCTGACAACGCGTGCATCTAGTTAGCACTGAGGCTATGGCAACAGTCAGTACAATTTGTGGTGGCTGTCAGGCAAATAGTGGCCTGGTCGATAAGTCGACAGTCAGACAAAACCCTGAACGCAAATAGTCAAACGTAATTAAAAGAAAAACAAGAGCCCCAGAGCTTACACTCCTCCACATTGTTTTCAGTGACAAGTGGACAGCAGCGGCACAAGTAAGGAACAACAATTAGTGGGGATTTTGCCTGCAGCTTTTAGCAGCACCTTTATCTCATTACACGCTCCTGCAGATGACTGTCTGCAGACACAAATGCCACTATACGTTAAGTGCCCCGCCCTGCACTATTTAACCACCGTTGTTTTGCATCTATGCTAGAGAAACGGATACATGATAATCATATACTCTACAGTGTATGCTACTGAAAAAAAACCACCAGGCCACAACTCGTCTGTGTGAGCAGCTCACTGGCAGTTGCTGAAGGGCACCAGAGGGATTACAACGTCACTTCTCATTTCTCTGTCGGCCTGTTTCAGCTCCGTTGTGACAGCGGAGGTAATTTCAGACACACACACACACACACACAGAAGAAAAAAAGAAAATCAGGCAAGGCAGCTCTCAGCTCTGACTGACTTCAGTTTGTGAATTTACATGTGTTATATAGAAGAGTCAGTTCAACAACCTGGCTGCCCCTGACTAGCGCTGAGAGCCCGTCAGATATCTCCTCATCTCCCTACAGCACAGACAGCAGCACTATGTGTGAACACGGACTTCAAAAGAATGTATTGACAGTATGTCGATCTATGCGCGTTTTATGTACTTGTTCTCATCTGTGCATGTGGATCTATATGCACGTCTGGTGCATTGCTGCGTGTGCAGAAGTCCACGAGTGTGTGCGAGACTGTGTGTGTGTGTGTGTGTGTAGCAGGGCTCCATCTCGTTGTGGTGACACCTAGCTAATGTGACAGACACGGTAAAACAGTCGCCGTGGGAACAAGACTGTTGTCTACTCCACTGTGACAGACGAGATGAGAAGAAGAGCCGGACCGGTTGTTAAAGCTCGCCTGGGTCCAGGCCCCGTACAGGTGGGATGGGTCATGTTCAGGCTTTACCATGTGCACGCTTTGCACATGGTAAAGGGTGCATGCTCCCTATCATATGGAGGCTCTGCTCTGGGATGGACTGGTTATGCCTGGTGCCACACACTAGTAGTTACTGTACCTGGTATACGTGGTAGGCATTAGCAGCTCTTCCCTGGAGGAACACAGAGGGGATCCACACGTTGATGAGTGCCCGATGGCTCCTGGGACAGAAAGATCAAACGCACCTTCATTACCAACAGCACTAAACAGCACACCCATTTTGCCTTAATGTTTGATTCAGGTTCGGTTCTGGGTCAAACAAGGAAGATGCAGGTTGGATGGTGGGTGTTGGGTCACAAGCATTATATTTCAATAATAATAGTTCAACGTAATGTTTTAATCCCCTGACCGCCTCAATATGCTGCAAAGCATGACAAAATAATCCTAAATAAACCAAACAAAATAATCTTTGTTTAGTCGGCAGACCTGCTTTCCCTTCCTTCCTCATAAGTTTCACCCCCTTAGTTACTGTTGCTGGTCCAAACTAAATGTAGATAGTCTATGGCGTTTTCAATAGTATCAGTGAGATATATTACAAAAGGTAATAATAGCACATTTCTGGAATAATGGTTCTGAAATATCACAGAGAAGTATACTGTTCAGAACAACTGCTATATCCTAACAATATTTACAATAAAATCCTAAATCCATCAGGTAAATCACGTCTTGACACGTGAAGGACAAACATGAACACACGCTCTTGCGCAACAGGCTAAGTCAACATATTGGTTTATTTTAAGCTAACGTTTAATTATGCACAGTTAACTGCTAGGCTATAGGCCCTATATGTTTTAGCACATTGCCAGCAGACACTGAATTATCCCTCTTCAGTTTCTTTGGGATATTGCTCACACAGTGTGGGCTTGAAAATAATCGTCTGAATATTGAGTTGGATGCACCTTTCAAAACGTGTGCATACATAACACTGGTATGATCTGATAACTGACTGCATGCCATTGTCATGTTAAACGTAGGCTACCTGAGTAAGTCTAACCTAACCAGTTAAACAGTGCTTTAAATTATTCCATCCCATGCTTTCTGAGCCAACGCGTGGTTGTCCTGTAATGTGGCCATATAAGACGCTAGTGCACGTGGCCATTATCAGATGCTAGTGCACGTGGCCGTAATCAGACGCTAGTGCACGTGCCGGGCCCTCTATAGCCAACCAATCAGAATGAAGAAGCAGGCACAGAGAGAGGTGACAGACAGACAGCAGAATACTATAGTGACGGCAGAGGGAGAGGTGGCCCGGTAACACAGGGAGCAACAAGGCCACAGAGATGCACAAAGCAGCAGTCTCACGTGTCAAAGTCAGAGAGGCTGGGGTCATCTGACGTCTGACTCAAATCACCTGGAACCTGGAGAGAGACAGAGAGAGGGAGAGAATAATGTATATACCAGCCCACAAAATATTGAAATACCCCATTAACCCTCCTGTTGTCCTCGGGTTTCACACACACTGCCTTGCTGTGCCACCAGATGGCGCCACCTGATTGTGTAGTTCTCTTTTTTGTCAGTGCTGTGTGTATTTGTTTTCTCGTGCCTTTTAACCCTCCTGTTGTCCTCGGGATTCTAACACACACCTTGTTGTGCCAGCAGTGCACATCATACGTCTGTGTACGGTGTAGAATTAGGTTTAGCGCCCTCTATCTGCCACAAAGTGGTAGTGCGTTGGTCAGTCTGACCCGGAGGACAACAGGAGAGTTACAATTTTACAAATAAAATAAAATGGGTTACTCCAGTACCCCCTCTGTGTGCTCCAGCCATGTGTGTGTTTTAGTGCCAAACCCACAATAGCTGCCAAAACAGGAAACCAGGTGACTGTGTGTGTGTGTGCGTGTGTTTAGCATCTGACCGGTCCTCGGAGGTCGATGAGTTCGTTCCTCATGTGCAGTATCAGGTGATCCTTGGCCATCAGAGAGCGGTACAGGCGCTCATTAAATTCTATCAGCTCCCCGTGCATCTCTGCCACCTGCACACGCACGCACGCACGCACGCACACACACACACACACACACACACAAAAAGCTAAATTAGAAATATGAACTTTAATTAAACAGAACATTATTAAATTACACATGCCTTGTTGCAGTGGTAGAGATAGATTCATAACCTACAAACTCTCCCATGAGTTGCTCGGCCCACAGGTGAGGGAGAGAGAGCGGTACAAATAAATATACTTGTAAATAGAGATAAATAGAGACAGCAAGAGAGGTGGGATAACCAGAGTGGGACCAAAGCCAGCGAGAGCAGAGGCTAAACTAGTTCATATCCTACACAGCCAGACTCCTGTCTGCCTGCTAATCAACTGCCATCAGCTCTAACTAACCTCGACACTGTGCTCGTGGCGTGTGTGTGTGTGTGTGTGTGTGTGTGTGTGCGCACATGGGGCCAGGCTAGTTACTGGGTGCATTTGCTTTACCTTCCTATGTGGGTGTGTGTGTCAGGTTTATGAGCTGTCTGTTGTTCTGCCTGCGTGTGTGTGTGTGTGTTTCTCTCTCACAGGGCTTGTGGGTCGTCTGTCATTCTGCCTGTATGTGTCACGCCTGCTTGTCTGTGTGTGTGTGTGTGTGTGTGTGTGTGTGCGTGCACGCGGCCCGTCTTTCTAAGCACGTGGGACGGCGGGGACAGCTGTCTGTCAGCTGCCTGTCACACGCAGCACCGCCCACGTGCACACGCACAGGAGGGCCGTGCACGGTGCAGGGCCAGTCCTCTGTGCCGACACACATTACCCAGCGGAGAGGCATCGCTGTCAGACTGGCACCAGTGGCACCAGTGCTAATACTGCTGCCTCCTGATGCCTAATGTGGCCGTGCAGATACACAGCGGAGCAGCTAACAGGAACAGGCAGTGTTAAACTGCAAGGGGGATACATATGCTCCCGGACAACACGTTGGTGCCCCCCTGCGAACAGCTTATTCTCCACACAGGCCTGACTGGACGGGAGCAGGGTTCTCCAGCTTCCATATACGTCAGCTAGCATACTGTTTACTTTGTGACTACATTTGAATATCCACTAGGAAGCAGTCCTGCGACAAATCCTTTCCTACCTGCTCAGAAATCCATTGTACTACTTTGTTGTTCCCGGACAACGCCAGAGGGTCTTGGGTATACTGCCCCACAACTTCTGTTGGCACTGCACCTTGTGTATGTGTGCCCGAATGTAAACAGGATCCGTGTGGCAGCCATCTTGTTTACACACAGTTAACAGCAAATATCTCTGGGCCTTAAGGCAGGGCAGGCAATAGTCATCTTTGAGGCCCCACTGCCTTCAAGAAAGCGTAAACCTAGCATCCTGGAAAACTTCATATAGCATACACCATATAAGTTCTATACTATTGAGTAAACTATATGCCATTTACTGTAGAATAGATCGTTTAAACTGTACTGTTCCCAAAGGGAAATGTTTCTTGGACTGCTTGTTTACTGTATGTACACACTATCTACTTAAAGCATAAGTAAATACATACATAAGTAAAAACATGCATCCCATAACTGACAGAAACCAGCAACCGCAAGAACTACAAAATTGGAGGTTTTAGCCTGACAGGAACATCACAGTTGACAGACACATGCAAATTACATTGATTTTGTGTTGGGGGTCAGAGAGGTTTTACCACATGATAGGGCTGGGTGATATATCGGTACCCTTGCATTGTCTATGTTTATGGCACAGCTTTACTCACCTATGTGTGTTGTGTACAGTCACTGTAAGCAGGATATTAAAAATCGAGAATTCATTTAAAGCGTGAAAGTCATTTTCACTTAGAGGTAGTTAATAAGTTTGTCATTTCCTGCACTGCCTGTGTGCATGTGTGTGTGCGTTTGCACATTGCATAGTTCTGTAATGTGTGAGGGGCGTGCACATGTGCTTGCGGCATGTGTGGGTGGGCTGCCTGCACGCTACACTAGCACTAGCCAAAGCTGCCCATTGGTTGACCCAGGTGAGCTAGCAGCCCTCCTGCCAGCAGGGCTACAGAGCCATTAGCAGACAGGAGGGCTGCTCAGGTCTGATTCTCCACCACCCCTCCTGCCCTTCACCATCCAGTCCACCTGCTGGGACGTGGAGCAGGCCTACTGCTTGTGTGTGTTAGCTGTAAAGCAGGCCTACTGCTTGTGTGTGTTAGCTGTGGAGCAGGCCTGCTGCTTGTGTGTGTGTTAGCTGTGGAGCAGGCCTACTGCTTGTGTGTGTTAGCTGTAAAGCAGGACTACTGCTTGTGTGTGCGTTAGCTGTGGAGCAGGCCTGCTGCTTGTGTATGTTAGCTGTGGAGCAGGCCTACTGCTTGTGTGTGTTAGCTGTGGAGCAGGCCTACTGCTTGTGTGCGTTAGCTGTGGAGCAGGACTACTGCTTGTGTGTGTGTTAGCTGTGGAGCAGGCCTACTGCTTGTGTGCGTTAGCTGTGGAGCAGGCCTGCTGCTTGTGTGTGTTAGCTGTGGAGCAGGCCTACTGCTTGCGTGTGTGTTAGCTGTGGAGCAGGCCTACTGCTTGTGTGCGTTAGCTGTGGAGCAGGCCTACTGCTTGTGTGTGTGTTAGCTGTGGAGCAGGCCTACTGCTTGTGTGCGTGTTAGCTGTGGAGCAGGCCTACTGCTTGTGTGCGTTAGCTGTAAAGCAGGCCTACTGCTTGTGTGTGTTAGCTGTGGTGTGTATTGCGCTGGCATCAGCAT
Source organism: Aphredoderus sayanus (assembly GCA_027564795.1). Classification (NCBI taxonomy): domain Eukaryota; kingdom Metazoa; phylum Chordata; class Actinopteri; order Percopsiformes; family Aphredoderidae; genus Aphredoderus; species Aphredoderus sayanus. Next base: position 4,777 of record JAODUG010013696.1, on the reverse strand, counting down.
CGAGACATGGGTCCTGGGGTTGCCTCAAACCATGAGCAAAACAACATTACACCAGAGACCATGTGTGAAAATATAAGCTCAGCTTTAGGTGATATAAGCTCAGCTTTAGGTGAGCTTACATGCTGATGGGGACAGAGGAAAATAAAGGGAGAGACTGAAACAACAAGACGGGAACATGGTGAATTTATCGCCGCAGAAAGGGAGGGAGATGAACAAAATCAGCATGACAATGAAACAAATGCTTTCTAAACTCGAGAGGGAGGAGAATGGTACCAAATCAACATAACACAAAAATGACGCCTAATGAAGCTAAAATAAATTAGAATAGCCCTAACCAAGATAATGATAATTAATTCTACTGGAAGAGAGAATGCAGCACTAAGTGGGAGGTGTGTGTGTGTGTGTGTGTGTGTGTGTGTGTGTGTGTGTGTGTGTGTGTGTGCGTGCGTGCATGTGCATGTGTGTGTAGTTTAGTCTCTCTCTATAAATGGTTGTGCCAGGCTAACTGTCATTTGCATGCCTGTAGTTTACAGCACAAACCTTAAAATGGTCAGAAAGCTCCAATTTACATTCAAATACAGTATATAAAAGAATAATATAATATATAATAATATTTAAAAGAAAAAGGGGCCAAACAAGATAAACATTTATTGAACAGACTAAAACCTAATGTTTTTTTTTTACATAAATATGAATTGAAACAGACAGAATAACATATTATTCCTTAAATTACAGCCACATTAGCTTCACAAAGAAGACACACAAGTTTTCCAACAATGTTAGTAAACATCTACTAGGTACGGTTTTGAAAGGCTCTCTTTTCAGAATCAACTTTTCTCTTGGCTATTGTTGAGGGCTGGCTTAACTTGAAAATAGCGTTTTATACATCAAAAGATCCTTGATCGATCTGACGCAATAGACGCGAGAATGAATGAATGAACAAACAGGCGCTGCATTATGGGATTTGTAGTTTGTGTGTTGCTGGCGCTTCAAATTGCCGGGGCATTAAAACATTTTAAAAAATTAAAAAATAAAATAAAAAATCTCGCGGGCCAGATTTAATTGTACGCCGGGCCGGATTTGGCCCGCAGGCCTTGAGTTTGACACACGTGGTGTACACACATTTCCATTTCATTTTGCAAGACCTAAATTGAATTCAGAAGTCACCTTGGTGTAACCATCAGATTTGCCCTCGCTACACTGCGTCCTTTAACATTTGCATATTGGTGTAATTTGCTCAACTACCCGTCACTGCAACATGGTGACAGGGGTAGTGTATTTAATGCATATGCTCTGTCTGGAGATATAATGGGGAAGAGATGAGAAGAGCAGTGACCTGATAATAGCAGATTACGCCAGGAGCGTTGTGGCACTGGCGCGGTGTTGTTTGCTAACAGACTGTAACGCTGGCCAGGGGTGAGCTAATGGCATGGTGATGCTGACCACAGACTACGTCTAACTGTCATGTAATGTCTCTGAAAGCTCACACTCACACACACACAGGCGTCCCCGGGAGTTGGGCTATAATGTGATATGATCTAAGCAGAATACAATGAAGTGGCCTGAATAACAGAATAAGAAAGGTCTGGCTGAGAAGAGAGCAACTGGGTGGTGTGGGGGGGGGGGCAGCTATAGTGGCACAGCTGACCCGAGACCTAATAACGGTAATTAGTGTGGACACCCTGGATGAATGGGCCATGAGGTAATGAGGTCAGAGAGAGGGGGTGAATGTGAACACGCGGGAAAATTACAAAGGGGAACTGGAAGAGACAGCAGAGAGACAGAGAGAGGGTAGGAAATAGTGAGAGAGAGAAAGAGAGAGCAAGAGAGAACTAGAGTAAGAAATAGTGAGAGAATATGAATATTAACACCACATTTATTTAATCCACCACATCAGCTTTAATTCAACGTCAATTCTCCCGGAAAATAAATATCTCCATGACTGTCCAACCTAAACAACACATTTTCATAAATGTGTCACATTTTTCTTAAATAATTCTAGGTCATCCATCTTTGAATAATAAACATGTTCCAATTTAACTTGAGTTCTAACTAAAGATTGAAAAATGTTAAAACAAATCAGTTATCACCATCTACCTTCCATTTTCTACTAAAGTAAATAGCTAGTTTTGCTTGTCCAAACAGGAAGTTAATCAGTCTAGCTGTTTTAATTTACCATAGTATACAAAACAACCCTGATTATTATGAAATAGAGAGAGAGAGAGAGAGCACGTTCTATTGTCAGTAATGTTGTTCTGGTTGAGTGCTACCTGCCCTCTATCTTTGGCAATACTGTTTCCATAACTGTCAATACTGTCAAACAATACTGTTTCCTTGTGTCTCAAGGGGCAGGAAGGCAAAAGGACAGACAGGTAGTACTGGTGACATCATGGCGTCCCTGTCAGTCACTGTGACTCACAAGTCCTGCATTAGCTAAACAGGAAGTTGCGTGGCGCCGAGAGCAAGAGAGACCAATATAGACATCACAATCTGTGCTGTCCACTCAGGAAGTGTAGGAAAGACAGAGTGGGGAGAAGTGCAGTGGGAGGATAAGAAAACGCCAGATGGAGCGAAGACGAGAGGGGAAATGAGAGTTTATAGACACAGCTAAATATGGGCTGCTGCAGGAACGTGGACCTTTGCAAAACAAATGAGTGAAATACATGGTGGCACTACAGAGGCAGCTGGATGTAATATACTACAATATAGTAATATTACTTTATCTGTGAAATGACAACAATGAAAACAATGACAGTCTGGCAGCTTCAATTTCAGGGAGTTTTCATCTAAAGTGAAGGGAAATTTAAGCACTACCCAGTAAATCCTGTTTTTAGAACATGGTCTGCCCACAGCAGCAGGCCAGCAGTTCTTGGACAGATTAAGATTAGTCTTACTTTTCTTTTAATGCAGTCATGAATTCACAATGCGTAAAGTAGTCTAGATACAGTGCATTTCATGACATACTGCCTTAACATTACTTATTTCATATTGTTCTTATTGGTTGTGTAATTGTCTAATAAGAATGTGTTGCACTCAAAACATGTTTATCAGCTACAAAGACCAGTGGCCTAATAGACTGGGGGTCAGGATCGTGTACTGTAGCAATCTGGGTGTTCAAGGTCATGGTCTTGACAACAGCATCCTCACGCAAGATGCTCGAGTTTCTGCCGAATGAATTGTATTTCTAAAACGTAGAAACATTTTAAAGAGACTGAAAAGGCACAAGAATCAAAGCAAATTAGAAGATTTGCAAGAAGAAAAAACTGAAATCAAAAACATTACAAGCAGAACTACCTAAGAGCTAAAAAAATAAAATAAATAAATGTGCCAATTCCTCAAGGAGGTAATAATACAGCCTTCCAACTCTGATAGGAAAGAAAAAGACAAAGCTGACCTTTGTCTTCAGTCTAGAATACAAAGCAGACACATGGCAGGCTATTCACCAGTTAAACAGAGACGAACAGCCTCTTGCTCCACAGCCATGCTGAGGGTGGGAATAATTATTGAAAAGCACAGTCACCTTCAACACATTACAACATCACAGTCAGCCAGGTCAAGTATGAGCTTCTGCAGAGGTAATTCTGTGACCGCCTACTTCCTATTTAACCACTGGACATTACCAAAGCGGGAATGAACTTTTGTTATGTGGCTTCATTACCTTAATATTAAATCCTCCCACCAGCAATTGGACAATGCAAATACAGTGTATTAAGGTTGGATCGCCAACCGTGTGCAATTGAACTAAATGTGTAAAGACTACTGTACATCTACGAGCCAAAAACGAAAAGCCACATATGAAGCAAATGATCATCTATTCTGTGAACGTCATCCTGCAGAGTGGCCATGCTAATTCATTGTGACAATCCAGATGTACTACATACATGCTCATCTGTGTGCTTTTGTATTACAACCGCAATTCACCCAAATGCTAATAAAAAAGTGCATGAGTAATTTCTAAATTCATTATTCATTATGTGACGTTTTACCTTGTGCATTTCATTTTTTGTTAAACTATACACACATTTAAAATCTGATGACTGCAACACACTCCATGAAAGTTGGGACAGTTTACCACTGTGTAACATCATCATATTTCCTTTACTTACACTATTAAATGTATGGGCCCGGAAGACACCCATATGTGATCCAGTAGAATTGCCCCCCTCCTTTCTTTCATTATTTAGGTCTTCCAGTGTACAGGGCCTTCATTGCCACAGTTTGTGCTTCATGATGCACCACACACTCTCAATCAGGTCAGGACTGCAGACAGGCAAATCTAGCACCTACTGTACTGCATATGCAGTCAATTCCATTTGCATTGTCCTACTGGAACATGCAGGCATGTGGTTAATACCACACATAGACTGCAGCATATGCTATTTCAAAATGATACCCCTTCTGCATTCACAGAAGTGGACAGTTACCCATGCCATCGAAACTGACAGAGGCTGGCTTATGGCCCTGACGCTGATGAAATCTTGTTTATTGCGTTTCCTCTTGATTGGCTTGAACAGGACTGCTCTTATTTCCAAAAATGATTTAGTGTTGACTTCTCTGACGATAAAGCACATTTTCACTGTGTCACTGTTCATATTTCTTTCTTGTGTGTGGCAGTCATCACATTTTAACCCTCGTAATGTACTCTGGGTAAAACTGACCCAAATCACTAGCTCTTTGTGGCAGATAGTAGGCGCTAAACATAATTCTACAGCTTACACACACATATGATGTGCACTGCTGACACAACAAGGTGTGTGTTTGAAACACAAGGACAACA
>JAODUG010013686.1:0-24111 GCA_027564795.1 Aphredoderus sayanus | reverse complement strand
GTTGTGCCAGCAGTGCACATCATATGTCTGTGTAAACTGTAGAATTAGGTTTAGCACCTTCTATCTGCCACAAAGAGGTAGTGATTTGGGTCAGTTTGACCCGGACGATAATAGGAAGGATAAGAAGAATAAAAACACAGGAAAAAAATCTTGACTCAGGCTTAGGCTTTCATAATTCATGCGTGAAAGGGTGTAAAATATCCGCAAAGCCAAAATGTATACTTTTAAAATGTATTTTTTCAGTATGCAGAGATGATTGTGAATGTACTGTAAAATGTACATTTTAATGTTGCGCAGAAAATGCATTTGTCTGCTGTACTATCAACTTATAGACTATACAGAAGTCACTGTTTGGAGAAATTATTTTTTTTTGCTTGTAGTGCATTGACAAAGATATCATTAGTAGAGAAAGTCTCTCACTAAAAAGAACCATAGTGTGAGTGTTATGGACAATGGAGGTTTTTTAGAGGATTGACAATGTATTGGTTGCTTTACTCATTTATAAGTAATACTGGTGAACAAGATAGAACTGACCGGATGAGCATTACATGTGTTTACCCTACTATTACACCTCTGTAACCACCACACCAACAGTGTTATTTGTAATGTCTTGGTCGTTCACTTGTTTTGAGAGTACATTTATGGAAATTGGTCCATTATAAGACACTGGGCCTTGGCCCTGAACAAATACTGTATATAGATTCAAAGGTAAATTAAGACATAATTTCACTTACATACAACCTACTCAATTCGTTGGCTAATACACTGCATGTATGTAGTGATAATGTTGAATGTAACCTTTCAACTACCATGTATTTCATTTAACTGAAATCTTTTGGGATAGTTTTAAAAATGTGCAGATTTCCTTTTGTTTTTGTTCTATTAGTCCCGGTAGGACTTCTTGAGAATAATTTCTCCTACACTTCCTTACCAATGGTATTGACATTACATGTTACGAAATCTATTTTCTTTCTTACTCTAATGGAATTGATTGATACCAACAAGACACAAGTTCAATTAAGAGAAAATATTAAAAGTACATGTGTTTTTACACTTGAAAACATTTAGGGTTTTAAAATAATCTTTGTCTATAATGGCTAGTATATGGACCTCCTGTCCTAGAATAGCAGTTCAAGCAGTTGTAGGTATTTTTAGCACCAACGTTTAAGTGTGGCTAAAATGTAACAGGAAAAGAGAGAGGGGACATTTGAGCAACTTTCTGAAAAATCTTGGCCTATGTACCAAAACAAAGTTAACCTTAACCCTCATGTTGTGCTTAATTATATCGTAGTATGCCACCAGATGGTGCCATCTGATTGTGTATGATTTTATGGTTATCTTTATTGTCATTGCTATTACATTATAAATTATTTATTTATGTATTTGTTAGTTTTTTGGTGCCTTTTAACCCTCCTGTTGTCCTCGGGTTTCAAACTCACACCTTGTGTCAGCAGTTCACATCATATGTCTGAGTAAGCTGTAGAATTAGGTTTAGCGCCTTCTATCTTTTCAGTTTGCAGAGATGATTGTGAATGTACTGTACAATGTACACTTTAATGTTGCGCAGAAAATGCATTTGTCTTGCTAAACTGTAACAGGAAAAGCAGGTGCAGTAACAATATCTTCAGGGCTATCAAGGGGCATCAGCCACTACAGTTGTGAATGAAACAAGTTTATCTGCTCTCACCATAGTAGCTACAAATACTGTGGATCCCAATAAAACCTCTCCACGTCCATTTAAAGCAGGGGGCTGTTGTGTTTTTCTTTTTGGAGCCATGGGCCGGAGTAATCAGCAATTCTTTGGCTTATATGTCCCAAACAGGTGTAATTTCTTGTGTTCCAGGAATTTCATTCTTTTAATGAGGACAATATTTGAGTGCTTTGATAAAAAAACATTATTAACCAAAAAGTGACGCACACTCTGTATATCTGATAGTACATGCTTTATGCCGCTGTAAAGGAGGTAACCTTATTTTTTGTCCATGTTAAGACCCTGATTTAGTTAGTTTAGACTTGTGGACATCAGTTAAGCTGGCAACTGAGAGTAAACAATAGTACAATATTGCACTATTGTGGTCTTCCAGGTTATTTTATTCACCTGATGTGTAGTCCTCATTTGTTAACATCCACATGTGTAATTCCATTAAACACCATATGCAACGCATAAATGACATTCACTAGTCACCCATGAAAGGTGTCACACCAGAAGTATGTCATTGTGGTTCACAGTGGTGTTAGAAGTGGAAGGCCAACCCCCTTCCAACTGCTTTCTGTGCTTTTTCTTTGTTCATTTATGATTCATTTATGCAGATCATACTTTGTAATCAGCAGCAAATAGTACTTTATAGTGTTAATCCATATTAAACCTCTTTGGTAACGCTTTATTTTACAGGGCCACAAATTACAGGGAAATTTCTTTGGAATTCTGAAGATCAACACACTGAGAGTAATTACTAGGAACACATACTCTTAATCCCCTCTTGGTCCTAACAAATACTTTCAAACTCATTTTGCTCCCATATAAATGAAAGGCATGCAGGAAGTAAAATAAAGTGTTACAAACTTTTCATTGTGATATGCTGTATTGCGGTTGTGGCTGCACATCTGAAAATCAGAGGTTCTTTGAGTGTATCCACTGGCTATGTCACTCACTTCTAATATTTAGGTTATGCCAAAGAAGCATAGTTGTGTACGGCTCAAGGTGTGGTGAGGACACATGCACACAACACAGAGGAAGAACTAATAAAGAACACGGTTTTTCATTAAGTAAATAACAGAAACAGCAATTAACATCAATCATGGACTGGGAAAAACACAAGGGCTTATACAGTATACATAGGTAGACAAGACAGGAGAGACAGACTATCAGTTAATAGGGGAAGGTGAACACAACACATCGTTTGCAGTCACAGGTCAGTCAACTGTGACAGCACACAACTCTGGCTTAACCAGAATTATCTGGTTAAGCCAGGTCTGGTTAACTTTATCTCCTTGATTGCTAACTTTGTTTTTTCTGCTGAGGTTAAAAGATTAGGCCTGCATACTTTTTTACGCAGTGACGCATATATTTATAAAAAGCTTTCAAAGCTGATTTAAAATGAACAGTAGATTCTCTAATAAGAAAGATGTTTCTTATCTCTGGAAGAAAATACTTACATTTCCACCTGGATTGTCTGGGCTTGTATTTCATTGAGGATCTGTAAGAGTGAAAACAATGTAGGCCCACACAATTTAACACCAAATCACTTTGTTGAATTAATGTTTGAGGGATGTTCAACAGGTTATACTCTCAGCCTTCAGATCTTGAATGATAACCATCCCATAATTATTGTATTAAAGGCGTTGGTGGGAGTTGTTGCTGCTAAGTCAAGGATCACATTCTGGTCAGTCTACTCAAAGGAAAGAAGCCGGTATGAAAGAAACACATCCTCATCCTTGCCTATTTGCACATCTTGAGTAACATCTAGAACAATGTGTACATGACTTGCTGATGCACGTCAGTGCTCTTTGTTGGAGTAACTGTACATCTGACTCACAATGAGTCAAATTCTGACGTTATAAAATCAGGTAAGCCTCATTGTGAAAAGATGCACAATGCATCATCCTGTCCAGTCTAGTTAATTGATTGTCTGAACAGTGTCACCCTATATGGTTTTAAGTTCCTGCCCCACCTACCATGAAAATATATCAGTTTATTCATTGATCATTATTAAACCTAAAGGTCAGCGATAGTCAGCAATTGTAAGCTAATAGGCCTACACTTTTGTAAAATGTAGAGAAAATATAATCACTAGCTGCCCATTCTTTGTGCATGCTGGAATAATCAAATGTTTCTAATGTGTGAGGCAGAGCTTTTCAGGGAGTACTCTAAGGGAGTACTCAACAGGTTTCTTCAGAATGACTGTCTATAACTCCCAGATAATTAGAAAGAGTAGTACACCTTACTCATCTTCTATATTGTACTGGTGAAGAAGGAAGATGGTGGAATAAGATTATGTATTGCACTACATTTTTACATTATCAAGAGCAGTGAAGGAGTTCAAAATATTATTAGTGTGTGTAACCTTGTCAAAGCACACAGACCCTGATTACTGTATTTTGATTCCCAGACAGGCTATTATTATATTCCAATTCTTGTTAAAAAAATAACGTATTTTCTCCCATAGAATAGAAAGCAGCATTGAAATGGCATGCTTTTTATTATTATTTTATGATTTTTTAACTGGAAGGGAATATGACTAAATATACTGGTTTGTTAAACACCTTTTTCTGGAGGTCAAGAAAAATTGCAGTGGCCTCAGGTAGTTCTGTATAATGCCACAGGGTATTTGTTATAAAAAGGGGTTATCTCAATTCCAGTAAACACAACCTTGGCATGCAGTGAACTGCAGAAATAATTCCTAATGACTTTATTTGATTTTAATTTCCTAGTCTAAAGTGTACTTTGAGAGTAAAATCTGTCTGGTCGCCAAAACTGGCCACATATGTTCCAGGCACGTTCATTTACAATGTATGTGTGTTTCTGTGAGATGCATTCCACTGCAGTTGCTCCATGCATTCTCTGTAATATTAAATGTGCTTCCAAAGAACTGGCTGCACTACTAATTCATGATTTGAAGCTTTGCTCAGATATTCCTTTTATATACTGTACTGTACATCCCATGTGGGGACACTCTTGTCACATAATAGCACATGTACTATTGACCTTTATTGCACTAAAGCACCAGCATCTCAGACCAAAACAAATGCTTCCTCAGCCACAATCACTCACTAACATGCATGTGTGAAACATGTAAACAGAGTGTTATTCTTTGCTCAGCACGCCATTACTCTATATATAAAATAGTTGTTTGCTTATATGTAAAAACAATGTATGTTGTATAATATGTACAGTATAGGCCTTAGATGGTGTTTTATCCACACAGAAGGCAAGCGTCACGTTTTGGGATGAGACCGGGAGAACAGACTGAACATTGTTTGCACCTGGGGTGATTGGGAATAGGCTTCAGCTGGGGTGTTTTTCTGTGTATTTAAGGCGGGGGAATTGTAGTAATTGGTGGTGGGTTTTTGTTTAAGGTGATTGCATTTGTGTTCTTGCAATCAGGTAACGGTCACCGTCTCAGTTTTGTACCATTTGTTTTGGATTTATTAAACCTTTTTGAGCTTTTCGTTGTCATTCTTTATTTTTTCTGCCTGCACCCGCACGGGACGTGACAGCAAGTTAATGACCTGGCACAAATTTGAGCCGATCAGCTGTGTAAAACCTGTAGATGCTGCTGTTTTAATGGTTATAGTGTTGGTTTCTGCCTTAAGTTTTGTAAAAAAGCCTTTTTATAGTTGAAGTGCAGCTTTGAAACAACAGCAACGTAAAACATAAAATAAAAACAAAGAATAAAAAGATTACAACAAATCTTTTGAAAACAACATAAGCCTAACTGTTTGGAAGATGGTCAGTGGATCAAAATGTCCATAGCCCGAGCTCAGAATTCACTGTGAGAGAAAACCTGTTCCTAATGCTTGTTCCTAAAACAAACATGATACTGTCCTAGTTTTTTTCCCTGCCTGATAGAAAAACCCATCTTAATCTCAAGAAAATAAGAAGTGTAAAGGTCAATATTTTTAAAGGTTTGTTGCATGGCTTTTGTTTTACCATGGTTTACATAACTCACTCAAAATTATCTAAATGTCCTCTTACTGGACAAGCTCAGTTTATGTGTAGCCTACACAATATTTACTGTAGGCATCAGGATTGGGGACCTGGGCGTCAAAGTTCCAGTTACACCCATTTAAACAAAACAAAGGGTACATGGGTGGAGAGCTGTTGTTGGAAAACTGTTTCACCCTCAGGAGAAAAGGTAAACCATTTATAATGCTTGTACTGCAAGGTGTGTCTGGCAATGTGAAGGAGGTACAGTTGTATCAAATTATTCAAGTTATTCAGTTTGAATATATGATATTGATGACTTTAAACTACATTCTCTCGCAAAATGAAAAGGAGCTTTGCTCAATCATAATTAATATTGTTTTTTAAATTGTATTTATATTTTATATTCAGGCACACATGAATAATTTCATAATAATACATAATAATAATAATTTATGTATAATACGTCAATTAAATAATCTTATGGTGTAAGACGTTGTAATTAGTTCACTTAATCACCCCTTTTCAATGTAATTGTCAGCCATATACTGTATATCAGTTGCAGATTAATCAAAGGTTATTCTCTAAGAACCAAGTACAGTACAATTACAAGGGATTTTTTTTTTTTTTATGTGCCTTTTAACCTTCCTGCTGTCCTCGGGTTTCAAACGCAGACCTTGTTGTACCAGCAGTGCACATAATATGTCTGTGTAAGCTGTAGAATTAGGATTGGCACCTTCTATCTGCCACAAAGAGGTACTGCGTTGGCTCAGTTTGACCCAGAGGACAACAGGAGGGTTAAAATAGGAAGTGACAGAAGTGTCTGTAATCACTGTGAATTAATAGTATGTTTAACTGTTGCTTCAATACCTCACATGCACTGCACAGCAATCACACCAACACAGCTAGTGTGCTACTCGGGTAGTTTTATTTTTTTACTTTGAAAGAGTAGGTCATTGTTCAAATGGACCGGAAATAATCAGATTTATTTATGAATTAACCAGCCAGCTGTTGGAGGATATGAAGAATGCAGGAAAACAGAGTCACCCACAGAAAGATTTGATTTAGTCTGGGATATGGCCATGTGATACTTCATTCAGTTTCGCATTCCAATGAAATTCCATGGTGGACTTCATGAACAGATGTGTTATCATATTACAATATCACTTTAGATTTCCTTTTTAATGAAATGTGTTATTTGTCTTTTGAAAATTGAGTTCAGAACAGGCACACTAAATACAGTAATGATTTATGTGTCACAGGAACCATATAGCCTACAAAGCTGAGTTTAACATTCAATCCGATCAAATCCATTGACTGTCTAATTCTTATTACTCCCAAGTTTCCTTTTAGTGACTTATCAACCTTTGTTCCAGAAACGTCCAGAAACGTAACAAAAACAATGTTGTGGATAACATTGGTTGTGTAATGACTGTTTCTATGCAAACCAGATGTAACTTTTGTCAGAAAGTATAAAATGATTGGTCATGTGTTACACAATGAACACAAGGTTTCCTCAACCCTATATTTTCACAGTATGTCTCTCCTGTGTGCATGAAATCCTATCTTGTCCTGTCTTGTTCTGTAGTCAAAAGGTTCAGATTGACATGCTACAATGATGAAATACAAGTTTTTTATATTTAAACAAAGCATACATTTCATATCACACTGTTGTTTTAGCCTGGGAGAGATTCTAACACCAGCCAGCATAAATGTTTAGTAAAATTATATGTACATTTTATATATTACATAACATATTTATCATCAACATATTTTGGGAGTACTTGGATAACAATGTTGGTAAAGTGTTTTACACAGTAGTCTTTATAAATATGTGATATGGGATCACATCCTTTTATTTTCACCTCGGCACATTCTTTATCCTGCATTCCCCATCCCTATGGGTTTTGGGGTTTTAAACAAGAGGTGTCAGAAAAGTTACCTCAGTGTGTATGCTCCTAAATAGTTTTATAGCTCAGCTTGTGGGGTCAGTGAAAATATTCATGTTAGTTTAATCTGGTCTCAAATCTGGACTCATGCATGGATTTGGTTTGAATTTAGTTCTAGCTCTTATTTACATGCATTTACATGAAAATATACTTTGCATTGTTACGTCTGAAGAGGGGGGAAATACATATGTTTTGGCCCTATTGCATCATACAGTGTAACATGAGAATTTGAATGAATTACATATTTTGAAAAGGAACACAGCTGTTTCTGTCAGTTTACCACTAGAAAAGAATGTAGACGGGAAAATTTGCCATGCAGCAGCATCTTACACAACCACCATAGTATTTTTTATGCTTTTGTTCCAGTTGGATATGTGGGCTTACTGTCCATTGTACTGCGCTGGACATGACTCTTCAGGGTGTTAACATTCCTCATTGCTCAAGAGAAATGTTTGTGATGTTGGTTATCTCGTCTTGTTCGGACATGCCCCCCGACTACACACAAACATGTTCCAAGTACATGATTTTCCTGACTTGACATTCCATAAGCCTACCAGAGTCAGGGAAGCATAATTGCCAGTGCTGTGAAATTAGCAGTCTGTTCCAATACAATAAAACATGCATGAACTTTACATTTGACCACATGTAAATTGTTTTGTTTTTTTGTATGGGCTGTTGACTGCTGTTGACTGCAGACCATTCTAATTTCTCTCCTCAATAATCTCGGGTAGTAGTTCTCAATAATGGAATTAAATAATGTAATGACAACTAGTTACTTGATCTGATGGGTTGAATGACCGTAGCAAAAATTAGAATTTATAGTGGAGACAAAGTCTTTGAGAAATAAATCACCTAGAGGCCTATTGAGGAGTTGATTGAGATTATGCCACTAGTCTCGCAGTGCCAGCCTTTACTTGCAGGGTCTTTTGATTGACCTGCACAATGACCAAATTGCATGTTACACTTCTTAACATCACAACAAGTACTGCACTAGTGTTTGTACCGGAATTGCGTAAACAGACTTGTGAGTGACAAGTCTACCCAATAACAATCTACTACACCACATCCTGATAGTGGTATTGAATATAAGTATATGTATCAGATGCTCAGCACAAGATTATCTGATGTAGTGCTAATGGACAGAAGACTGGAAGAGGCTGAGACTAGTGGGGTACTGGGGAATTGCACCACCAACGTCCTGCAGCTTATTTAATTTGATGATGACTAGCACTGTACAAAACAAATTTCAGCTTCAACCTGGCCCCTATATATTTACTTTTTTTATATAGTATTTTCTAATAATATTCCATTTGTTACAATATCTGCAACTAGAGCTGACAACCTTATATAACCAATATACCTATTATACTGTAGCAAACTTCATATATTAACCCTGCTGTTAAGGGTTGACTTCCTCGGGCCAAACTGACCCAATGCACTGCCTCTTTGTGGCATATAGAGGGCGCCAATCTAAATTCTCCAGCTTACACAGACATATGATGTGCACTGCTGCCACAACAAGGTGTGAGTTTGAAACCCGAGGACAATATGAGAGTTAAAAGGCACAAAAAACAAACAAATACATAAAGAAAGAAAGAAAGAAATACACACAGCACTGCCACTAAAGAGACCTACACAATCAGTCACAATTAGATGGCGCCATCTATTGGCATAAAATGGTAGGGCGTTTGAAACCTGAGGACAACAGGAGGGTTTTAATCAAGTGATATATTTTTATTGTGAGGGAACAGCCAATATAATGTGAGCTTAATGACAACTGTCACTGTCCAATAAGGAAGTGTGTCTCTTGTACTGTATGTTGTTAGCACTTATGCTGAATTTCACTGTGTCGGAAATGGGGATTTCCGACTTCCAAAAGGGAGAAATAAAATAAAATGCCCCATCATCTGGGAATGTTGAGATCTCTTGAGTGTTGAGAAGGCTTCTCAACACCAAGTTCCAAACTTATCATCAGAGCAACATGGCTACCCACACTGTCAATGATATAAATAAATATTATGGTGTGGGTGTGGTTTAGCAATGTCTGTGGGAGGGAGCATATTGTGGGTGTGGTTAACTGGACTTCAGGAATTGGGAGTAAGTGTGGGGGATTAGTAATCACCTGTCTCCCTTATAAACACGACAGGAGAGCAGAGCAGCAGAAGACATGAATGAAGTACATTGACAAACCTTCTGGCAAACAATGGACATTGCTATGTTTATGTTTGCAAAAAAACGTGTTAATTTTTAAACACATTGAAATACACATTATCGCTTTAATTAACACACATGTACTTTGGCTGCAGTAGTGGCATATGTTGCTTTTGGTACAGTATTCATCTTACAAGAAACATTCAGAAATCTCGGAATCCCTCAGCTTTCACACTGAGCATAAAAATGCTTATTCCAATGGCTATGTCAAAAATCCAGATCTCCCATTTCATCTAAAATAATCTTGCTGACATCACTGCTTACTCACAAGAGAGCACAGACAAATGGGAAAAACATTTGAAAACACGTACGCACACATACTTTACACACCTCTCTTGTTTTATTCCATTTGATTTGAAAGTTGATATCCTGTGCCAGGGGGAAAGGATGCCCTTACTTTTGTTATTAATCCCTGGCCTCCACATGGGAAACAGGGATGATCATTTGCAATTCCCCAAAATTTTTGCTTGTGAACTGTCAAGTGTTGGCAGATTGACTCTAGAATTAGAGACCTAAGGAATGTTTTTCATCTGTGTTTACTGTTAGACACACAAAGTTAGATTGTTACTTTGGGTGGGACATTTTGGATAGTGACTAATATAAATTGAACTTGAAAAATACGCACTGAACCCCAACACTGCAGGCACTTCAAACTGTCTTCTTTGAAGACAATCACAAAGCACCATGTGGATATGGAAAAAAACACCCTCTTTTGATACATAAATAACATTGTTAGTAAATTGGCCCCTGTAATATTTCCAAAATATGGATCAAGTCATAACATGTATACAGTATTAGAAAAAAAGAGAGAGAAGAACTTTGCAACACTATGAAGGATACATACAGTATAATTATCCTTTAATATACACAATATATCATCCTAAAATGTGAATGATGAGCTGTGGAAGAGTCTGGAAAAGTACAGAAAAGTACTCTGCAATGAGCCACAAATCTTATTTTGTGCTTACTGTAAAGCTGTATAGCTACAAATCTTCCATGTTCTCTGCAGCCTTACACTTCAAACATTGACAAAGTATGTAATTTTCCTCCCATCTGATTGGGCTGAAGTTGCTGAATCATTGATGATCCCAGAATTCTTTTTCAGAGCATTACTCCTCAATATGCGACCTCATCCAATATGGCTGCCAAGTCAATGATGCATTTATTGCTCTCTGTGGAACTCAGTAATGCTGAGATCACCAGTGCATTGTGGAGGACACGTGAAAAAAAAGAAGAAAAATTACAAGTGACTTACTAGGTGTTAATTTGATTCAGACTGTATAAAAGGTGTACGAGTGATTCATGTTTTCCCATAAAATAAAGTCTAGTGTCCAATCAAATACTGAATAGTACACCCCCCCCCCACTCCCCGCATCCATGGTGTAGATGTGAAAAGTGTTATAAGCACTGGTGGGGGACGGGATGCTGTGAAACAAACAGCAAAGGAATCCTTAATATCTACAGGTTTCCTGTGCCCTGGAGTGTCCCTAAAGGCAGGTCTGCTATTTCCTCATCAGAAATTCAAAGACACACATATCGACATTAGGGTTGTCATTAAGTACGATAAAGTGCTTTTTCTAATGTCAGTGAATATCTAATCTCACTCATCACCTCTGATCAAAGTTGTCTATAGGTCAACTTCATCGTCTGTCAGCTTGGGTGACGTTAACCAGTTACTGTAACTATACATTTGCCATATTGAAATGTACCATTTCCCCCCTTTTTAACCTCACTTCAAGGCATGGCTGTTGCTTAAAAGAGGGAAGTGTAGTAGTGATAAGAATCTACTATAGCCTCCACCACCATTGAACCCAACCCCCGATACCCTTACCACCACCATCTGTTGCCGGGGGTTGGGGTTTTCTGTTTCCATGGTAATGTGCGCCCTCCTCCCCAAAAGCACCGGGTCTTCTATTGTGTGTTCCACGTGCTGTCTGTTTGAAACGTAAACCAGCCATACTGCTGAGGGATGGTTAGCGTGCACTGGGAGAAAGGCACTATATTTCATTCACAATGAAGAGCAGTTTGTATCGTCCCATTGTTTCTCCACCACTGGCATGTGCTAGGCCACACATGATTGTGTTGAGACACTGTCTTTAAAAAAATCCAGCCACACTACTGAGGACATAGGTACCCTTCCCCCATGTAAAACAAGGTACATAACAAAAGCACACCCATCCCCCTTGAATCCCCTGTCTGGTCAATCCCCCCCCCCCCAAGTACTTTCCCAGCTATGTGGGAAACTTGGGAAGTAGCACATATTCGTGATGTTTCACAAAACTCTAGTTCACAATGTGTTCCAACATGTGTCATCTATTACCGCAAGGGTTAACCAAATCAACTTGTATGCTATACGAAGCCATTTTAACAATCCTATTTAAATGGTCTGTTACTACTTTTAAATATAAAATAGACATAATACACAGAGGATATGTCCAAATCAGTTTTATTAATTTAAATATTTCAATTGCTCAATTAGGCTGACTGATGATGTTTCATTATCAACGTTCTATACATTGCTTGGAATCATGTGTGTCCTGCAAAACTGCAACTATCAAGTCAAATAGTTGCACATACATGTTATTTAGGATGAAAGTGTTTGTACAGGTTACAATCTGGAAATGTGCAGCACTAAACTATATAGCCCAGTAAACAACACAGATGGGAAATCCTGGCAGCAAACTCAACTTCCCTGCAGTGCTTTCAATGAAACATAACATTGTGGCCTTTGTTATAGCTACTGAAGTTACCTGAAGCTATTGAAGCTAAGTACTCTGGTCCTGTGGGGTATTTGCCAAACAACCTGAAGGTGCAGTTAATAATACATTATGAAACGCTAGAACAAAAGTTTGTTAACTCATCTAACTGAATGCAAAACTCCTTCCAAGTTTACAGGGGCTAGAGTGTAGAAGTAAAGAATACATTGGATTAACTCATTACTTGGTCATGTTTTCACCTCATATTGGAGTGTGCATGGCCAGGTGAACCTATAAAGGCTATAGCCATCTGTAGGGTGTGTTGGAAAGTCATATCCCACAAGAATGTAAGTGGAAAAAATAGGAAACCCATTCAAATGATCTTGGGGATAAATAATGATCTTAGCAGAGCAGATCCGTGGCTTAAATTCTTGCTGGTTCTATGGGTGAGAACAAGAAACAATTGTAGCTTTTTAGTTATTATCTTTATTACAAAGGCATTTTAATGTAATAATTTAGACATTTTGACAAAAGTGCTGACCACTGCAGCCTGAAGAGGAAACATGATGACACTCCATAGCAGAACTTGCACAAGTGTTAAGGGGCAAACCAGTAGGCTGTACTTTCTTAAACCTTTCAGAGGAAGCCAAACATCATGAGGGGATGATTAATAATTCTGGGATAAACAGTAAGTCATTCTCGAGAACGCTTGCTAAATACAAACTGAAATCAAAACAACAATACCTTACTTCAATGCCACAGGGTGCTCCCTCAGAAGTTACACCTCACACGTGTGTGGTCTGCACCACTTTGTTTGGGTTCCTATTTATGGACCCTGAGCTGTGTAGATTTATCTTTTTAGCACACACGACATAAGCTAGCTGTAAGATAGAGGACTGTGAGGAGCTATTTGGTGAATTAAGTGTATTATCTTATAATCGCTTACGTTGATGCTGAAGTAAAGAGGTGCTTAGTGGATGACCAAATTCAACACGGCTGACTCATTAGCAAGAATTTATTTAATACCAGTATATTACTATTATATCATATGCCAACTTTTCTGAGCACAGAGGGAAAATATATAGTGGACGATGACCATATTTCTTACTATCCTAAGCATATTCGTCATGCCCAGGCATGTACTTTTTTCCTTTTAGTTAAGCTTTCCATGAAATTATGATAGGCCTAAGTTCATCATTTGGACTCCATTGTGAAATATTTTGGCTCCAAAAGAAAATAGACTTCATGTTGCTGTCTTTATTTAACCTGTTGTTACACTCTACTGGATGGGTTTTATTGGTTAACCGTTGCATTTTCTTTTTTAGAGTGTAAACTTTTGGATAATATTACACAAATTCAAGTAAATATAGAAGGAAAATAATTAATCTTCCTTGATTATAGTTTGGGCTATAGTCTGCTATGTGCAGAATCTTTGTCCCTACTGGACACTGGGGTATGAAATGTGGTTAACAGGGGCACCCCACATTAAATGAATGAATGAAAGTCCGCTTGGGGCTTACAATGGAGGCTCCCATGGGGGGAAGAGCATTCCATTCCTTGCTTGACCTTCTGTTTGCAGCAGATATTAAATGATATCGGCTGCATATATGTGCAGATTTTTAGAAGCAATACCCAAATATCAGAAAGTTTACACAATTCACAGCCAGGCCTAGGTGTCCTGCACAATGTATGATGAAAGAGAGCTCTATGCTGTGCTTGCAATTTAAATGTGTGAAGAAACACTTAACTGACTGACTTGCAATTTAGAGGATCCTGCATCCTGGAGGAACAATGTCATTATTCAGTTGATTTATGGATTAAAACTGTATTTGTGTACCTGCAACATTCCATCTGAACAGAGGACATTTAAAGGTGTCTTAAGTCATTATATTACAATACACTTTTTGTCAAATTCATTGAATTTACTCATGGTCTGCTAGCTATTCATTTTGTGTGTGTGCTGTAAGACTCCGGTGTTCCTACCCAGCTCAGTCTCTGTAATAGGAACACAAACAACACTATTCCAGCGTCAATGTGTTAAATGTCGGGGGAGGAGATTAGGTGTATACATTTTAATGTAGGTTGAATTTAAATATCAACAATCTCAAGCATCGCTTACCACACCTTGGAAAATGCAATTCTCGCATACTTGAATTTCACCTACTTTCTACTACTCAGTATTCACACAGCTGTTATTAAAGTGAGTATGATTCACTTTATGAGTCTGACAATATATGACCCCACTAGGATCCCTTTCAAACTGCATGGGGATACTGATCATGGCATAAAACAGAAAACAGCTACTGCTTTAAACCCATTGTTTACAGTACGCGTGTTGTCTATATTTTAGAATATAGAACAACAAAACACAAGCTTTGGAGGATTTGTCTTCTCAGGGTCAACTATGTAAACTGAACCATAAGGAGCTGGAACACACAGGAGCTGCAAACAACTTCCGAGTCATGAAATGTGTTTTCCCCCAAACCTACTCACTTATCAACCTATCAACAAAGTGCATGCTGATATACAGTAGCTTACATCTCTAAAAACAATAGCAGGGTTATAAGAAAAGTGTCATCAGAAAAGAAAATGTGGTCTTACCGTTTTAGGTGTAGATTTAACTGAGTGAATAGTAAGATTATATTGGCCTATCAGTAGTCTAGATGGTAGATAACATTTCTGCCAGTCAACCTGTAAAATAATCTAGCCTATATTTTATTTCAGTCCATGCTTATACAGCAAGTCGTGGCTAGTAGTTTTTGTATTTACTTTTTAAACATTTTATTTTGAAAGGATATGAATATGTGCCTAAAATCTAAATGTTGTCCAATTTTCTCATACGCTTGTCACTTAGTGCCCGTGTAGACGTGTGCAGTAGGCTACAGATCTGATGAGGCAAAAAAGTTATGATTTAAAGAAAACTGATAAATTGGATGGTATGCTATAGGGATTATTGGACTACATCAGGAAAAGAGGCAACGTTTGCGCTATTGGCATGCTCCTGCGCAGATAGGGGGTGGGGTACCCGGTAGAACTGGGAGGAGAGAAGTGGGGGTTGGTGTAGCCTATTCTTTGTCTTCTTCACCCCGCATTTAGAACTCCGACTTGGAGACAGCGCAACCTGGATGGGTTGATAAAGCGGACGCGTTTTAACAAACAGCAACGACATAAAACAAAGAAGGGCACCTTTCTGAGCTGCCGAGTGAAAACTGAATAAAGTTAAAGGTAAGAAAACCAACTCTCAATTGCGAACCAAGCATCCCGGGATAGCGTTAGCTTTGCTAATCTCAGTATTGTGTGGATTAAAATGCAGTTTAACTTGTCCTACCGCGTATCCTTCGTTAATGTATTTTGCGTCAACTGTCTATAAAGTAGTTTATTAATGTTGGTCTACGAATGTGTTTTAGTTTAGGCTATGGAATGTTTGCGCGCCTCAGCCAGCCCATGCTGCGTTTCTGTTTGGCTCTGCTAACCGTGGCTAATGAAAGCACGCCAATTGTCTATATCGTATTCAGTTAGAAACTCTTACATATAACCATATTAACTATACTGTATTACATTTGGTAACTGCAAACTAATAGGCAAGTGTAGGCTACTGTTTATTGTCTCCTCCTTGATTTTATTTGGGATAGAGGAACAACGTTGAGTTGTTCCTCGTTGTAGACCGTAGCCGTACGCAATATTATGAAATAATAACCGATAGTTTGATTGCTTTAAAGAAAGAAAAAAACACTAACTCTTGTAACTCTGTCTCCGAGAATACGAAGAACCTTTACTTATGAGTGTGGTGGCATCCACTTGGTACCCGTAGTTGGTTTAATTGGTATTTCACCAGCACACTGCGCCGCATATTACTGCAGCGCGCTGCCTAATTAGGCGTTTGTTTGCGGCTCGTTAAATCATCATATGCACATTGTATCTTAGGGAGGAAATTACTGTTGACAAAAGACGGAAACATCATGTATACCACGTTGTATGTATGTATGTATATTAATTTTCTTACTACACGACAGTGTATCAGATATTCTATTCCATCAATGGCCCCCTCTGTCTTTTACTTGGACCATGTAGTCGTGGCTATTTTTCCTTGCCTAGGGCCTACCAGGCTACGGGCTTGGGATGGATAAACGATAACAAGTCTCACAGATGTCGGCACAAAGCTGCTCTGTTCTTCAGGATTTACCTATAGGCTAACTGGCCCCGGAGATTCGTACTGAGTCAACATTCCTGGAATTATTTCTTTCACAGCATAAACCATCATGCCCACGAATGATGGCAAGTGGGGGGGGATACACGTTGCAGTGTGCCTTAAGAGGCTACAGTACAAAGTGCTTTGGTTGCATAGTCTTGTGAAATCTGGTGTTATCTCTTCCCTTGTGCACACATTTTATGTAGGATAAGAAACTTTACACAAAATGTGCCTGTGTGGGCTACCTGTTTGTTTTAATAATGGCCTCTGTGCTTGGAGAAGTAGCCTATCATACATTAAAAGTACATGTGATGTTAGTTTTAAGAGTAGTGGTAAATGGGGAAAACACATTTTTGGACCTGCAATCAAATGCACTGGTTATTCATCCTAAAGTAGTGAATTGTCACTATGAAGCTTCGATGTTATCTTGTCCCCAAAACCTGTGATTGTCTTAGTCGTTAAATGTTGTGTGTTGTGGTTTGAAGTCGCAGGTGGTGTAGATCAATGAGCAGCGTTGCAGAAGTTTAAAAGAAAAGACTAGGCCTATAGAGCTACTTTTGGCTCTAATGGCTTAACATTGCCTCTCATTCTCTCATCTCATTTCCCCAATCAAGAAAGTGATTTCCCTTTTATAAGTCAATCCTAATAAGCAACATCCAGGCTGAGTGCAGCAGTGTGCAGCAAGATGCCATACAGCAGGGGTGGTTTGCTGAGAATGCAACAGCCGTGTTCACATTTACACAGCAATCCGTTGCTATCTGGGACCTGCCCAGCCAGCACAAAAGGTCCTGCTGTTTGGCACTCAACTACTCCAGTTATGTGTCTTGCTCAAGACAATATAGTTGTTGCGTGAGGTACTCTTCATGAACATCCCTACCCTGCATACATTTTCATATCTTGTGTTTTTCATTCCATGATTTTGTGGGTTCTGTGAAAACGCTGCCTAATGAAAGCTGGAGTCAATAGATCTTCTGACATAAGCAAGCCACTAAACTGGAGCCTATTATATTTTTTTTTTTTTTTTTTTTTAAATTTTTATAAAACTTATTTTTTGTCTTTTATCTTTTTTTTTTTTAAAGTAGGCTGACTTTCTGTGTACTGGGCATGTGGCCTGTGTAGGAGGTGTAAACTAACACTGGTTTATTGTAATGGGAAATTAGTACTCAAACGTGAGTAAAAGTTTACTCACACAGTGGTGTTAAACCACAGCAGTTCCTTTTTGGCTGTTGGGTGTCTCACTTTGTCAAGTCATTCTCCTGGCCAGCTGACTCAGATTATTATGCCTGGATGGTCAGCAGTTTAATGTGACTCATGGCTGTTGTGGTTAAGGCATGTTATCAGGTCATGATGCGTGTGGTGGGGTTATTTAATTTAGGTTGACATTTGGCACGTGGGCCGATTGGGAAAATAGTTTTAGGTATTATGCTGACAAATGCAGTATAAATCATTGAGGGCTGTGCTCCACCCAGTGGTTATCAGTCGAAATTGTTAAACAGATGTCAGTGCTCCATTGGTATGGGAATTCAAGAACCACCCCATGTAATCAGCAACAACTGTGGGCCAATACACACACTCACATTATCTTTATAATATGTCAGGAGCCATATTTCTGAATAGACGGGTGCTTTTTGGGTGACTATTCTGAAGAATCTGTAGTAAAATAAAGCCAAAATGTGGTTCCCGAACCAGACACGGAATCTCCCTACCACTAGGAGCATTGTGGAGAAGAAAATACAGACCTGGAGATCACCAGCTGGGACCCGCTTGGAAAAAGAGTCAGAGGCGAGAGGAGTGGTCTAAGTGAGAGTGGTGAGCCTTTGAGAAAAATTGGAGGGATATAGCATTGTGGACTGTAAACCTGGCGACCACCCCTGTGCACTAGCCTGGAATGGAGATTGATGATCTATTAACAGATTGCCCCAGTATCAGTGTTGTCTTTACTCATTGTGTCTCACCCACATCTCCTCTTCTTATCCTCCAGAACGTCATTTGAACCCCTTCCCTATTTGGGAAGAATCAAAATGACTTTATGACCCGTCCCCCATTCCTTTTGTTAAATGTGGAGTCAGGGATTCTGCAGAAAGCTTGTTTTATTTGATTTTACTCGTTCAAAACAAAAACACCCCTTCCTTCAATGCCATAGGTTGCTCCCTCAGAAGCTCCGCCCCCACATTAGACACATAGCCACTTAGCCAAGGCTAGGATATTTTTGTGTTCTTGTTTACAGAGCCAGGGCTGTGTAGCAATGCCAGATTTCTTTTTCAGCATGCGCAAAGAGGTTTTTGAAAGGTGTATTGATCCCAAAAAAGTTTTAAATAGGTAAATGTGCCTTTATTGTGAATGGCCAGAAGGTTGTGGGTTCGAGCCCCAGAGTTGTAAGGATCCTTGAGCAAGATGCCTGACCCCTACCCACTCCTTGCAATACTTGCTTTTTATGAAAGCACCTGCTAAATTACCTAATTGTAACAAATACTCTGATCGCCAAACCTTGGCTCCCGAGTTGTCAAACCTTACCTCTGTCGCTGTCCATGGGTTTCAAACGCAGTGCCGTGGTGCACCAGCAGATGGTGCCAACTGTGGCAAGTCATATGCCTGTGCTACGGTTGCCGCCTCCTGCTGGCGCACTAGGGTAGTGCTATGTTTTCGACATGCTGTCCAGTATTACTATTCAAGCAACAACCCCCCTTCTGCAGGTCCGAGCAGCCCCCGCCCGCCCCCAGTGCCACCATGAGCTGGAGCTTCCTGACGCGCCTGCTGGACGAGATCTCCAACCACTCGACGTTCGTGGGCAAGATCTGGCTGACGCTGCTCATCGTGTTCCGCATCGTGCTGACGGCGGTGGGCGGCGAGTCCATCTACTACGACGAGCAGAGCAAGTTCGTGTGCAACACGCACCAGCCCGGCTGCGAGAACGTGTGCTACGACGCCTTCGCGCCGCTGTCCCACGTGCGCTTCTGGGTGTTCCAGGTGATCATGATCACCACGCCCACCATCATGTACCTGGGCTTCGCCATGCACAAGATCGCCCGCATGGACGACAGCGAGTACGGGCCGCGCAGGCGCGCGCCGGTGGTGACCCGCGGCGCCAACCGCGACTACGAGGAGGCGGAGGACAACGGCGAGGAGGACCCCATGATCCTGGAGGAGGTGGAGCCCGAGGAGGCGAAGGCGAAGGGGGCGGCGGCGGAGAAGCCGCGAGCCAAGCACGACGGCCGGCGGCGCATCAAGCGCGACGGCCTGATGAAGGCGTACGTGTTCCAGCTGGTGTCGCGCGCCGCCTTCGAGGCGGCCTTCCTGTTCGGCCAGTACGCGCTGTACGGCGTGGAGGTGGCGCCCTCGTACGTGTGCACGCGCTCGCCCTGCCCGCACACGGTGGACTGCTTCGTGTCGCGGCCCACCGAGAAGACCATCTTCCTGCTGATCATGTACGCCGTCAGCGCCCTGTGCCTGCTGTTCACGGCGCTGGAGATCCTCCACCTGGGCGTGAGCGGCGTGCGCGACTGCTTCTGCGCGCCCCGCCGCCGGCCCTCCGTCCCCTTGGCAGCCGTCGCCGCCCGCCACCAGGGGGCCTCCCTCTGCCGCCAGCCGTCCGCCCCGCCGGGCTACCACACGGCGCTAAAGAAGGACCCGCTGGGGAAGCCGGGCTTCCGGGACAACCTGGGGCCGGACTCGGGCCGCGAGTCGCTGGGCGACGAGGCCACGGCGCGCGAGGTGGAGCGGCTGCGGCGGCACCTGAAGCTGGCCCAGCGGCAGCTAGACCTGGCGTACCGCAGCGAGGAGGGCAGCCCGTCGCGGAGCAGCAGCCCCGAGTCCAACGGTACGGCGGCGGAGCAGAACCGGCTGAACTTCGCCCAGGAGAAGCAGAGCGGCACGTGTGAGAAAGGTTAGCATGTGACGCACGTTTACCTTTTATCACCACTGTTCTGTGTTTTACATTTATTTTTTCTATTTTTAGTAATTACTATAGCCATGCTTCCGCTGTGAGGCCCAGGTGGGCTTTCGACGGTTACCTTGGTACTTCTAAATCTTTAGTGTCTCCTTTTTTCTTTAGGTCTTCGAGCATAGCTTGCCGCCAGTCGCTGATACTGTGGATTACATTTTACATCAGAGATGGTGCATAAAGTGGAATTTAATCTGATGTGTTCATGTGATGTCTTTTTGCTTGTCAACTTGCTGGTGAAGGATAAATACAGTCCTTTTATTTATATTGTTTTAGTTTTTTTTTCTCAGTGTTAAACTAAGAACGAGGTCTCAACCAGTTCTTGACAGACTAGTCTGTCTGAAGATCCAAAGTCCTCACAAACTGCCCCGCCCCCTTTTTTTTTTTCTCAAATGCTCCTCCTCAGGGCAGCTATTGTGTTCAACACATTTGGTTATGCATTAGGAAGTTCCTCGGTCCATTGTATGGAGTTGTGAAGGATCTCCATCTCAGCTTGCCTTACACCTAAACTGGAGTTTACATATTCAGCCGTTCTATTGAGGTAAAGGTAGTTGAGGAGTATGGTGGGTGTGGGGGGGGGGGTCAAAGTTAACTGGATAACCTATGGACAAAGAGCCACTCTTTAAGGTACTGGAGTCATGAAACTGTTTCTTTGCTTTGTTTTATCCTTCCTTTTTCTTTTCTTTGTCCTGTAACGTTATGGCGAATGTAAGCTGTAGTTGTGCCCATGTTTTTTATTTTTGTTATATGCAATTATGTTAGTTTTTGAATACTTTAGCATTACACCAGTCAATATTCTTTACGCAGATGCTAAATACCGGCACGTTAACTGGAAGACTCTGTGGTGCCTTTGTCCATTGGAACAAAAACCTGGGTAATGCTTGAAATATCTATGTGAATTGTGACCTCGTGTTGTACTGTTACACTTTTTATTTAGTTTATTTGGTTAGCCATTGTATATCAATGACAAGAGCTTTTGCCACTGTGACCAACATTCCTTCAGAAAAAATGTCCACTGCTGTCTAAGGTTTGCGATGACTAACATTCAAGGCCATGTTGCATATTGAAGCCTGTTGCATGACAAATTGAAAGAGAAGACTTCGTACTTATCTAACTACAGCGCACTTGCAGGCTTTAAAAATCTTAAAATTTTGGTTCTCGTGTTGCTTTCTTAACCTGCAGCATTCCATATTACTAAGTGTTGTTCAAAATGATTGATCGGTGTTTTCAATCCTTTTGTCCTTCCAGTTGAGGTTTTAATGACTATTGTGATTTAGTATTTTTGAGGACCACAATGCAGAGTTCTGCGATGACTTTTGTATACTGATTTATACCCACAGTGCCATTAGTACAAACTCAAATGCCATTTCAAGTTATTTTTGGAAAATGCTTTTTGTACTTTTTATACATTTTTGTATTGATAGTATTTTTGTGTTTTGTTGTAATAAACCTTTTTCATCAAATACTACTTGGGTCAGTGTGTCACTGCTACAGCATTGTATTAATATAGCATTTTGCATTAAGAGATTCTAGGGACAACTTCGTATAGTGTGTTTGCGCAGCTGTAGTCGGTCAATGGAAATTCAAAGTGGTGTGTACAGCATCACACAACAGGCTTGGAAATGTGGGGGGTGGAGCTTCTGAGAGAATACTCAAGGGACAACATTGTTTAGATGTTGGATGTTGAAATATCAAGCTTTCTCCAGTATTGCTTACTTCACCTTTTGTTAATGAAGTGTCTGCTAAATTACCATCTAATTAGAGAGTTTGCACAGTTATGGGAATTCAATGTTGATTTTATATAATTAAAAAAAGGAAGGTGCTGATCCTCATGTTGCTTTGTAGGTAACTCGGAAGATCTTAAATTGGTAGCCAATATACGATAGATCAGCAAAATGTAGTTTAATGGACAAACCTTGGTTAACTTTAGTGTAATAAAAAGCTTGAAAGATCAATTAGCATGAAGTAAAATGGCACAAGTTATTATTTGAAGAATAACTCACTGAACAGGAATTTCAGCATTGTTTTAATGTAGTATTTCATATACACTAAAAACCATTATTACCTTTTAATATTTAGATCCATTATGGTTTTAGAATTTTCTAAAAATAGTTTACTCTGTTATTAAGTACAGTATGTCAAACACTTCAAAATCTGCATGTATTTTCCATTTTCAAATATCGTTCTGCAGGTTGGCTTTTAGACTTTTTAACCTTAAAGAAACACCAGGACATAGAAATTGTCCCTAGAGTTGTTACAAGGAGGAGAGCAAAAATGGTATAAAGTCCAGTCTGTGCATTAGTGGGTGAAAGCTCCATGCCCAAAAAATTCACAGTGTTGTCATAGGGAGGTACACTTGTTCCTGCAGACAAAGACATTAAGTTTGTCAGTAATAAAAAATGTGGTTTCCTATTCAATTGCGTGTCTGGTTTATTTACCTTCAGGCTCAGGGCTCAAACACTCATGAGGTTCCATGCTGGGGTCAGGAAAACCATTACAGGAAATGATAGTGGCAAAGACATCAACTGATTTCTTAGCCACACGAGGAAGGTTAGGGTCTGAGCGGTTCACATAGAAGAACCCAAATCTTTCTGAAAACCCTGTGGCCCACTCTAGATTGTCCATAAGAGTCCAGGCTGTGTATCCACGGACATCAACATGATCCAGTATGTAGGCTGCAATGACATGCATAATTTAACAACATAAGTTTCCCATCAACAATCTATAAATGTAAAAAGTTTTTATTGAGTACTCCTTTGATTTACAAGGTGAGTTTTAACTATGTACAAATAAAAAACAATGAAATGTGTCATCCATCCATCCATCCATCCATCCTCAACCGCTTATCCGAGGTCAGGTCGTGGGGGCAGCAGTTCCAGCAGGGAACCCCAAACTTCCCTTTCCCGAGCCACATTAGCCAGGTCTGACTGTGGGATCCCGAGGCGTTCCCAGGCCAGTGTGGATATATAATCTCTCCAACTTGTCCTGGTCTTCCACGAGGCCTCCTCCCAGTTGTATGTGCCTGGAACACCTCCCTAGGGAGGTGCCCAGGGGACATCCTTAACAGATGCCCAAACCACCCAAACCCATTTCGGCCACTTGTACCCGCGATCTTGTTCTTTTGGTCATGACCCAACCTTCATGACCATAAGTGAGGGTAGAAACGAAAATTGCCCGGTAGATCGAGAGCTTTGCCTTCCTGCTCAGCTCTCGTTTAGTCACAACGGTGCAAAAAAGCAATTGCAATACCTCTTCCGCTGCGCCGATTCTCCGGCCAATCTTACGGCCAATCTTCTGCTCCAATGTACCCTCTCTCGCGAAGGCACTCCATCGGTTTCCTGCTGAGAACCATGGCCTCAGAGGTGCTAATTCTAATCCCAGCCGCTTCACACTCGGATGCAAACTGATCCAGTGAATGCTGCAGGTCACGGACCGATGATGCCATCAGGACCACATCATCTGCAAAGAGCAGCGATGAAATC
>JAODUG010013677.1:0-24111 GCA_027564795.1 Aphredoderus sayanus | reverse complement strand
CTTACACAGACATATGATGTGCACTGCTGGCACAGCAAGGTGTGTTTGAAACCTGAGGACAACAGGAGGGTTAAAAGGCATGAAAAAACAACACAAATACATTAATAAATAATTAATTAATACACAAATACACACAGCAATGCCAATTAAAAAACATATAAAATCATACACAATCAGATGATGCCGCCAGGTGGCCAAATACGATATTTTTAGGACATCACGAGGGTTAAGCCATCGGCGTGACATTTCTTTGAACCTTTTCTTCGGCTCCCAGAGACCATCCACCCTGGGTTTCTCTGTTCCTTGGCCATTAGATGGCACTTCTGTGCCATCTTTCATTTAGCCCTGTGTCCACTAGAGCTATTTGCCTTGTGTGTGCCTCATCATACGTTCAAAATCCTCAGGTCCTTAAAGAGCCTTAATTCATATATGTATATCAGAAACGTCAGAAACATTAGAACCCTAGAGAGTTACAGCGCTGATGTTTCCAGTACACGCTGCTGTATCGATAGAAATTGTCGTTGGGGTTTCGTGGGCCAGAAACCTTTGTGCAATGCTGAAGTTATACTAAGGTTAGTTTGAGCAGCGAGTCGCTGTTTAGCATGGGTTGTTGGCAATACTGTATGTGAAGCCTGTTGCATTTATGGGTGTGCATTCGTAATAAAAGACAGAGCTGCTGAAGTCTTTAATTTCTCATATTCTGATGCTATTTCAGATCGCTATAGTACAGTAGTACACAGCAGTCTGTATGTAGCGTATAATCCATTAAAAACAGGTAGTTTGTAGTACTTTGAAGGAAGGTGTACTGTAGGCTACTTGATCATGCGTCAAGAAATGTGAAATATACTTTTTTCTACACTTCAAATCATTTATATACACAAATATTTCTAAAGAGCTGGTTTACTTGGTTTTTATGTAATAATTATGATTCATACTGTGGCCAGGTGTTGCTCAGCATGACTGTAATCTGTTCCCTCTGTTCTGTTCACCCGCAAAATTGACCGAATGGCTTTTGGAACATACAAGATTATATAGGTTTGTGTGACATTACGTTTTGGCTAATATCAGCCCTGTGTCAGTGCTTCTGTCTCTCATGCCAGACAATCTGACATATACTGTAATGGGTCTACGATTCATATGCTCCACTACACATTTTTCTCTGTTGCTGTTTGTTGTTTATACGGTGTTAATAAAATTGATTGATTTATAGAACTGTCAAACATTTATTTATCTTCTTGGTGTGAATTGTGTACATTCAGTACACAAAGTGTTTTTAAAATGTGGTTTGATCTTCATCAGTCACAGTATGAAACCACACATAAAATTAATAATGTCATGCCATCATTGAACACGCTGTTGAAACTGTCCAGGGTGGGAATAAGGTATTTCATAACCAGAAGGACTTTAAACTTACCGTAACTTTCTTAAGCAGCAATAAGCTTCACCAAAGGCTACAAAAGCATTGTGTAAATGATTGTCAATGAACAGGAAACACTATGAAATGAGTAAACAGAGTGTATTTAAACTGCCTAGTATGGAGGTTGATTTGGAAACCAAGGGCCTGTAAAAATCTCGCTATTTTTGAAATCTATGTTTGTGTCCATTTTAAGAAAAATATGATACAAAAATTATTTGGTAAAAATCGCCAGCACGTTCCACTTTTGGAACAATGTTCTATGGGAAGATGTAGATGAAAGATAAGAGAATATTTACTCAGAAACACTACTATTTTTGGAGGTAAAACATTGCATGCCAACACCTCCATCCCAAGCATTGTGTAGGGAGTATTGGGGCTATTTTATCGCATTTACAGGTTCATGTCAAGCTGGGTGAAGTACAGTACTGTCTTTTGAAATGGACAATTACCCAAATGGAAACATGCCAGATACTATTCCCCTGCATGGACTGTGAATGTATCGTGTGTTAAAAAAAAACGATATTATTATTATGACGATGAGACCACATTTAATGAGGAGGGAATGCAGAAGGTCAGATTATTCCCAAGGGTACACAAATGTTTTCATGCAACTGTAAATGGTGGAATGTACAATTGGCTTTGGTCACTTGCTATATTGAATTGATACCATTAGAAGCAGGAAAATAAGAGATATTTTAAATGTCAGATAACTTTGATTTGTGTTGTTAGAGAAAGAAACTACAGTATGCAGTTAGGCATACATGACTGTAGATGTCCATCTGTGCATACTATGGTGTGTCTGATCACAGCGATGTTGAAAGACACTAGGTGGTGCTAAAAGCCAACAATATGTGCGTGTCCTCTTAGTTATATACCGAGATCCCCGACAAAAACCTTTATGAAATATTTGATGCATGCCTATACATTATGTGAGACAGTCAATTCAACCTATTTATTTTTATCCCTTATCCTCTCGTATTATATTTTAATTATTTGACTCCCATAACAAGAGATATAGCGTTTTATTCATAGAGACATTTATTTATGCATGTATGTTTCCCATTAAGACGGTATGCAAATACAGCAAGTACACACAAGCACTAGGGGATATTGAGCTGTGGGCAGTTTAAGGTGAAGGAGAGGCGCACTCCAATGCACAAAGCAGACTCCCACATCTACGTCAACGAAACCAACTGCTGTGTTTTAGCTGGCCACTGCATTAGACCGCAGGTCAAACGCCTGCTCCGTAACACTTGGCTCAACCTCACAGACTTTACACGGCCGGCATTCACTCTCACAAAGGCTTGGGCTCACCTTGTGCTTAAATGCGAGGTCATCTCTACAGTAGATGTGCGTTATGGAGATAAACAGCATTTTCATTGTAGTACAGATTACCGTGGTCACGGTAACAATGACTTCAAGCATAAGGCATTCTATCCTGTTGTGAATGCAACAAGATCTACTTTAGCTGATCCCATCGGCACTCTGATGTACACTCCATATACTGCCATACCACCCTCTTTCTACATTGAAGCCTACTGTAATTTTCTAGTTTACAGGATTTAAACATTGGAATATGGATATACAATATATATACACAGTACAGGCTTTCCACCTTTCCTTTACAACTCTCTTTATGCCTACAGTAGTCATTTTCTGTAAGAAATGTACCCAATATTACATCAAAGATACCCCAACAGTATAAAGTTTATGTGCTGCTATTGTTGCAAGCAAGTGTGCACACAACAATCCAGTGTTATATGACCCAATAAAATGAAAAAGAATAGAATAAAACATACAAATTATATGTTAGGTAATCTGTTGTTTCCAAGGACATCAATGGCAAATTGACAGATTTCACTCGTGAGGAGGAAAGGTGCGCGTTTACTATAGGGTAGACAAAGCCACAGGTGTCATAGAGCTCCTTTTAATATACCGTAGCTTATTTATCGTAAGACTTATGTTATGCTGTTAATGCGCATGTGAGTTCACAGTCTTCTCCCTTATTAGGACAAATAATGACATGGCTGCTTTATTGCAAATTTCACAAGCAGTGAAATACACTGCCTTTGGTTAACAGTAGCACAATGACAGAAATACTGGGTTTTTATTATGTGTACAGTATTATGATGCATAGTATAGTGTTGAAGATCATCCAGATAGATAGTTATGAATCACTAGGCAATGTTATTAGAGATGGAGCTATAATATATCACACTATGAATCCCGGCTTTGTCTGAGGGGGAATGGAAAAAGCAAACAATGAGAGATAAAACTAAACACCATTCAGCAATCATAAATACATCTCAATTCATACAGTATAACTTAAAATGTTTACTCAAGAGAGAACATACTTTGTTATTCCAATAATCTTGGGCTCTACAGTTGAATCTCCTTTACACCTACTGTACACTACCACAGTACCTTTAGAATGCTATCTGGAAACACTGCAACTTCATGAAGTGAGTTGATTTGAAATTTAGGTAATTTGTTGACCATTTAAATACTAGAAGAGTCTTAGAAAAGCAGTCTGGACACAACCCAATACATTTTCTATCTCTAAAGTCAATCTAAGTGATATTTGTCTTCACTTAATTTTAGCTTTTGTGAAATTAAAGCAGCAAAAGCTAAATATTTTTGACATGGGAATTAGTATTAAGGCCCTTTTTAAATTATTACTATGGTACTGTAGCCCAGACTATAGAAATAGCATAAAGTGAATTTTATCATTAAAACAAATAAGCAAAAAAAAGGGTAAAAACAGATTTCTCAAAAATTAGATTAACATTGCATTAAATGTTCTCTATAAACTGCTACTCAAATATGAACAGCATACTTTTCAAGGGTGACGAGTCGAAACAAACATTTTAAAATAGAAATATGGGATAATGGCAGCAATGTTAGGGTTTATGTGTAGTACAGTCTAGGACCAAAGCTGGGTGCAAGCTGTTCCCATTGTATAATTGATAGAGTCCACGTAGGTCTAGCATGGACTAAAACCGCTTATAGGAGGTGTTCAGTTCTAACACTTCAACACCACATGGAATTCAGACATGAACTGGTCCACGATGTCCTTTTCAGGTTTTCATTCCCTTGGCTATTAATGTATCATGCAGATTATTATTGTCTAATATTATACATATTTCATAAACAAGCAAACACTGGACATAAATTAGATTCTCTATAGTTGTTTAAAAATGTAAAAAGCTAGTAAGACAGCTGTTGATTATACAGTATGGAGAGTGCCACACCGAACAGTGATACCAAGCATTAAAGGCTGGCTCTTGCCCCCCAATTGTATAGCATTATTATCCCATGCCCCCCCTTTCTCAACCCTACAAGCCCCTCAGACCCACCTGCATTGCTCCCATATTTCATGTATGATTTATCAGGCCAAGGCAGGCATCACCATGGTGAACATAAAATAGTATATTAAAGTCCTGCAGAATAACTAATCAAAGTGAAGTATATATGTGTTATCCTGTGTATTGGTGGGGAGTTGGCTGTGTCTCAGGCAGAACTACGTACGTCATGGTAACTTTGTAATTCAAGCAAACGCAAACGTTCGAATGAGCCGAGAAATACGCTAGATCCAGCCATGTGTATTTAAAGTCGTTAAAAGGTGAACTCCCGGGGCCGCCATGTTTGTCAGTAGCGCTTCCTGTTAAGTGGGGAACGCAAACAGCAGCGGACCGTGTTGCTCTGGCAACAGTGACGTGGCACCGCATTACAAGTCTACCCTGTAAACACCCCAGCAAGAGTCCCTATTGTAAAAGCTATGTGCGGATGAATGGTGGCGGGGGGACAGGTAGTGGGTAGGAAGAACTGGGTTAGCTCAAGGCTAGGCTAGGTCTGGTCAGGTCGGAGTGGAGGGGGGCTTGTCACAGTCAGTTTGGCTAAAGGGACATGAGAGACGCTCTACTGCATTGTTGGGGAGACGGCAGCAAGGCCATCTTCAGGTGTCTCATGTATACACAGTGGGGAAGGAGTCCTCTTATTGGCTTGGTGGCATAACATAAGGGGGACACTAGGTGGGACAGCCGGGGGCTTCTCACCCGTTCCCCGTCTCAGGAGCCACCGGGGAAGGAACCCATCAGGACTGGAAAGACACAAGAACACGCTCTGTTACATGTAGGACAGGGAGAGCTCTAAACCGTTGACGTCCACCCTGTGTTATGCTCATCAGTGATGTTGATGGCAGCGTTCTGAACTGACCTCTGATTTTCTCTGCATCTCCTCAGTAGGAGACTCTGTTTCCCTGATAACCACGGCTTTCGTGACCAACATGTCCGGGTGCTGCTGCCTGGCTTCTTGGATGGCCATGGCAAGGGCCTAGTGACAGAAATACGGTCTTTATTAAAAACTACTGTTTCTATACAGCATACAGTATTAGTAGAAAAAGGTTGTGTATAGAATAACCATTGTGCTTTTGGGTTTTGAGGGCACTAAGCACACTAACTAACAATAACACAACACAACTAACACTAACAGAATCAACATGTTGAAGAGCTACATTTGAGTAATTTGAAGAGCTGTGTACACCGACTTCATCGACAGTACTGCCTTCTAGTAAGTTTCTGTTACTAATAATATATGTAATATACGTAAGTACAAGTAAGTATGTCTTCAAGCCATACCTGGTGTTGGTCGACATCATCGTCTCCAGTGATAATGATCCTCTTCTCGATTCTGGTCTCGGAGTAGCCTCCTTTTACAGTCTGTTAAATAGCAACACAGGCCAACAGTAAAGGCTGCTTGGATCCAATCAGTGACAACACTTAAGGCCAACGCCCCCTGGTGGCAGTGTTCAGCAGCGCGTCAAGGAATGCACATTTACTAACGCAACGTAAAGACAAATTGACGGCGGAGCTAAAATATCTGCAGATATTCAATGCATCTTATGGCTTGATACAATAAATAGAACCGCCTTCTAAACCTTGGCATCGACACATATCAGACCCCACCAGTGGGCATTGCCATGTTTAATAAAACGCCAGTGGGCATTGGCATTCAGAATGTTGAATATACTGGAGATACAACCTTGTAATGAAACCTTCCTGCTGTTTAATGTACATGCAATCAATAATACAGCTGCTTTGTGTTTAGGCCTTCATGTAAAAAAACATGTTTTAAATCAACTATAGGGACAGATAAAAAGTCACCTTGGTAACTTGAGTGGTTGTTGCTGAGGTGACGTTTTCTGCGGTGACACTCAGCGGGGATACAATAGATTCTCTCCCCAGGGAACATTCTTTTACCTAGACCACAGCAATTACAGGGGTGAGTCAAAGACAGACAATGTTTGTACTTTCAGGCAAATACACCAGGTTCAGAAAAGCTTTAAAGTAAAGGGTAAAGAAGAAAACAAAAGAACACACATGCAAACAAACACACAAACGCACACACCCACACTTTGTGCATCATTCTGTTGTAATGCCTGTTGTTCCATGCATTACTTGTTTAGCATATGATTACTGTAGCACTCCAGTGTAGGCAACAGCCAAAACAGACAAACATGATCATTTATGCTGCCAACCACTTGCATGTCACTGAATACGGAATATTGTGACACACCGAATGTGATCACACTGAATCACAGAGGAATTATATACACGTTGTATATAATTCCTCTGTGAAATTACTTACAGGGGAGCCATTTTCTTTCAGGGTAACAGGTGCCTCTCTGCAGCTGATTAAACTGTAGTTCTGAATGAGAAAGTACAACAACATTTAATGGGATTACATTTCAAATGTATTAGGTGTGTATGTGCATATATATATATATATTAACTCTTTCTCTAAAAGAGAAAAGCATAAATGTGTGATCATTAATGAAACGATTTCAGAAATGATTACAGCAAGAGTCAGAAAAGCAGCCCAGCCAGCAGGATTATATGTCAACCACTTAATGCAACAGCACATCAAAACATCTGCTTTAACACAAATGCAAACCACTCAGAATATTCCTTGGGAACTAATCTGAATATGTAAATGTGATATTCCTGGGGTAAGCTTTTAGCAGAAATATCACATAGTTATTGATGCTTAATAA
Source organism: Aphredoderus sayanus (assembly GCA_027564795.1). Lineage (NCBI taxonomy): Eukaryota > Metazoa > Chordata > Actinopteri > Percopsiformes > Aphredoderidae > Aphredoderus > Aphredoderus sayanus. The sequence continues at coordinate 16,642 of JAODUG010013677.1, read as the reverse complement.
TTCTTAAAGTTACGTCTGATGCATCGAGTGTTGCATTATACATACAGAGCACATGCACATATTTCATTATTCTCCTCAATGCTAATGATTCATTTCAGTTCAGCGGATGCCCTCCTTGGAGGGGGGAACATTTTGAGTACAGTCCAAATTCATTCATCGCCAACATGCAGACAGCAGGCACAAAGAAATAGCCAAGTCTTTGTGCTACTGTGGATAAACTATACAGAGACACATACCATGTCTCCCTCTGCTGGTGGAGTGGTGTTAGTGCTGGAGACCTTTGTCTCCATACAGTTGACGTCATCGACCATTTGCTGCAGATGCATACAGACGCCACTGTAGCTTACTCTGGCAGTTTTGAAAATGTAATTTAACTAAATTTATACTTCAAAGGCAGATTATTGACACAGTTCATCCATGCCATTAGCTGAAGCATGAATACTGAATAAGGAACCTGTGGGACTGCCTGAGCTGAAACATTTTCCATAGCAGATGAAAGAAATCCCCATCCTGTTTTGTCATCCTCGTTCATTTCCTGTCAATAGCTTAATTACTCCATTATGATGACATTATGTCATTCATGGCCATTACATCACTGACGCCCAAACCAATGTGACATTCTCTGAGATGGAGAGCTACTACGGGGCTTTGGGGCAGTTTACTGCCACTGCCGACAGCACAGGTCTAGCTCAATATAAATTCACAAGCTGACACTCCACATAAAATCATCTGCCACAGCAAGATAATTAACCAATTTCCCTGCGGGGATTAATACAAGTTCTATCAAATAACACATTCTATTATTTCTCCAAAACAAAATGAAACATGTTAATTCAGTATGAAAAATCTAATTATTCAAGTGATTCATTTAAAGGTGCTCTATGTAATATTTTGAGATTAAAACATTCAAAAATCTACCAAATTGATCAAGGTAAGCTATGAGGATGAGGGGCGTGATTGTATTGACGACTTCGTATGATAGCGGGTGGACACCACTACATTCCGGTGATCTGCTGCCCCCTAACTGCTTGGAATGGAGTGGAGTTTGAATTAGATAGCTGGCCAAAACTACATAGAGCACCTTTAAGGTTCCACTCCATAATATACTGTGGCTCAAACAAGGGATTAGTTCCAGAGTTGGACACATATTGACTGAGGTAAGGAAGCCAAAGTCAATGGTTCAATATTGCATCATCAAATTTAAAAAGTCCTTACCCTTGTGGATTGTGGACCATTGTGAAAGTGTAACAGATTAAAGCATCTATTTCAACTGGGTCTAATAACGCTCGGCTATATATATATATATATCGGCTGTATTGTAAACCTGCTTCACCTGCGGTGAGACATCTGCGACACTGGAGTGCGTCTCTGATCCGTTGGTGTGTGTCTCCGTCTTGGAGTCGGTCTTCCTCAACATGTGGACCATGCTCACAGAGCTGGGGTCTTTCCTTGCCACCGGAGGCTGTTGGGAGACAAAACAGCTTGAGACAACTACACAAGTCCATGCTTGATCACAACAGGACACTCTTCAAGGCAAACACACTGCTTACGAAAAACAAACATTTGAAAAACACACACACAAGAAAATGGTTGATTACTATGAAGACATTTAAATAATTCAACAGTAAGTGCTTTATTACATTGTTTTGTTGGGACACAAAAACAAATGATGATTTGCGTGATGCGATGAAAAAATAATAGAAGATTAAACACAAAAATAAGCAATAAAACAAATATATGCAGAACAAACAATCTGGGAGAAAAAATAAACACTTGTCAAGAACAACAACAACAAAAACAAACACGGATAAAACTTAAACGAAAATTCAAACGATACAGAAAAGGCACCAACTGAAAAAGAGCGGCAGTTGTCTGTGGAACCCAGGCCAGGCAGGGTGGATCCAGTGGACTGGAACCTGTCTACCTCGTGGTGCGAGCGCTCCTCCAGAGGCCTCTCCTCTATGGGAGACTTGTCGTGGGAGCCCATTAGGCGGGCGGAGTAGAACCTGGAGGTCTCCTCGAAGTCCTCCCGGCCCACCTCTGGCTGACGATCTCTCCCCTCCGACTCGGACATGCCCCTGGAGAAGTCCTCCGACCCGCTGTGCAGGTCCATGACCACGGTGAAGTCCACCTCGGCCTCCAAGCTGGAGGTGGAGCTAACCGTCATGGAGGAACACTTGCGCTCGATGCTCAGGTGGGTCTCCCTCATGCAGGCCACGGTGTCTCGCTCCTGGTCCTCCTCAGAGGGCACGCCCGGCTGAGATCTGCGGTCCACTAGCTCCCTCTGTCATGTACAGAGAGCACCACCACCACAGCAGCAGGGTCAGGGTCACAGTTACACCCCCCCCCCCGGCTGGTTGATGAGGGCCAGGAGGTGGACTGAAATGGGACTTGGTGTGGTGTATTTAGGATCCTAAACCCGAGCCATAATGCATGCAGCACAATCGACAATCAATCTGGCATGCCGTCAATATGAAAATAAAAACAACACAAATGACTGAAGGATTATGGGAATGAATTAGGACAGCTGGCAGTTATATTAAGTGACATTGTCTAGAGTCCATCGCCTAAATTTAGCCGTGTTCGCATCTAAAATAAATAAAAGCATTTCAACTAGGAGGTAGATTTAATGAGGTCGGTTTAATGGTGTCGTATCTCAGGGGTAGAAGAGCACAACCGTTGAAGGAATGAAGCATACACAGCAGGCATGCTAAACAAGCAAATCCATGGACATGGGAGGGTTCATACTGGGTACACAATGCGGGGGAAATGGATGCAAGCAGCATGGCAGTATAAATCGAAAGAATAACCTTGACATCAGCAAATGGCTCTTCGTAGATGGCAGGAGTAGAGACAGGCTCCTACAGAGGAAAGCAGAGGCAAGGCAGAGCGTCCCTAAGTTAGAAAAAGCTGGACGGGCCGTCCAGTTACACAGAGAACACCACACAAACACCAATGGAAAGATAGAGCTTGACTGTGGCTTGAAAATTCGGCAACCCGCCAAAGCTAAATGTAAACCTAATCTGGGATTTCATTGTATTGCTTCTCAAATCACAGAAAAGCTTGAAGTAAATGGTTAATATCAGTACTGTTAACAATGCTCAAATAATGCCTAACCCAAGCTTATATGAGAAATTCAAACTGCTCAGTTCAATTTGTATGCAGTAGGGATTTGCCAAATTCTGCCTCAAGTCTTAAGCTCTATTCAAAAGAGACGTAGTGTGGCTGTCAATAAACTTAACAAGACGGAAAAATGTCAGCTTATTAAAACAAATAAACCCATTATTTACAGCCAGGTTCCTTTGTTAGAATTAGCTCGAGGAAAGCGGCATGCATTTTTTATATAGATTTTCAGCTAAGCAACAATCTCTTATTATGACCAAAGAGCATTCGCAGAGCAACAGTTTTCATCAGAGAAGCATTCATGCACCCAAATAACACCGACTGATTTTCCATACGAGATGTTTATCAGTGATGTCAGTCACGCGACTAAGCAGATGATTAAACAGTGTAATGTTGAGTTTATCTTCAAAAGCTCGCGCTAGTGTGGTCACTCACACACACAGAGGCCAGAGCCTTATCTAATCCAACATATTCAGGACCTTGACTCAGATGAAAAGGTAGGAAATGATGAAAGCTGTCAAAGCTATGCATTTCAAATTCCTTTCCTTTGGGTGCCAAATGCTTACAAGCTCCTAATGATGCAGTGAAATGAAAGCAGCAAATGTGATGCTTGGCTGAGTCATGCATGGTGACAGGCTGCTCATTGTCAGCTTGTCTTTCACGGCAGGAGAGCCAATGTTGTGCATTTAAGACTTAATTCAAAATTCTGTTCTACCCATTTGAGGCTGTGGATAGAACATTTGTTTCCACTACCCATATGAAATAAGCAACAGGTCTGACCAATATATACATTTGTATCAGGTGCTAGCACTAACATTGTAGCACACGTGGATGACAATGACATTTTTCTCCCTTTTCCTGTAACTGCTAATTCAAATCACAGAATTAAGAAGGTAGTTTTGCATTTCGCACAAATCACCACGAGCAACGATAATGTCGGCCATTCCTTGCAACCCTCTAACAGTGGGGAATGAGTGTTGGAAGGAAATGTGAGGCTTAGCGGGAGTATGGAAGTCAAGGCAAAAGCTCAAAGATATTCTTTGTTTAGTTTTTTTTTTTGATTTAACAACTTATTTCACTGCCAGAAGTCAGTTGTAAACATTTGCCAAATGTGGTACAAATATGGAAGAAAATGGCAGGAAATTAAATGGGTTGTTCAAAGGGAGAGTCCACACTCTTTATAGGCAAATACACTGCTGGCTTATCTGCTGATGGCCATTTGGGAGCCAAAAGCAGTGCTCTGGTCCCTCATCATACAAGACACATAAAGGTAACATGTATGAGCATTTAAAGTCACTGAAAACGGAGAAAAAATAAATACTTGTAAAAACAAAATGGTGTGCGAGTCAGTCTGAAGCTCATGCGATGCTTTGTTTCCAATGACTGAATAGTAGATGCCAGGCAGAGTTACCGAGTGTCTCTTCTTGGCTGCGTCTACGCAGGACTCTCTGCTGGCATTTCGGCTGTTCCGCAGTATTAGCCCAGACTCCCTGGCCTTCTGCGTTTTCACTGGCGGGGCTGGCGGAGCCATTTTCGGAAGTACTGAAGCCTTGGAGCTGAACGACTGACTGTCTGTGGCTCCCCTAGCAGACTGGTAGCTATCGTCATGCTGTTCTGTTTCATTTACTATCTTAGCCATGCCCTCCAGCTCTGTAGAGAACGCTGACTGGAAGGTAGAGGGGTCAGTCCAATGGAGGTCAGAGGAGCCCTCTGAGGAGCCCACTGACCAACGATATTCCCTTCTAAGAGCTCGTAAAGACTCGTCCTGAACTGGCCTGTCCCCTTCGTCTTTGCAAGTCACACTCTTTGACCTCTCTGGCTTAAGAGGAACAATCCTGGTTATTTCTGATTGGTGGCTGCCTGATAGTCTGTGAAAAGACCTCCTCTGAACTTTGTCCCCTATCACACCTTCGACGTCCTCCGCTCCAGAGCTGCTGACTTTCCGCTCGTGTGTCCTGACCTGCCTGAGTTTCACCTCGGCCAGCTCTTTGTTGTCAATTAGGCTCTTCCCACGTACAGGCAGATTCGCGGTCCAGTCATCCTTAACCTTTGCAGAACTATCAACTTCTGCCTTTCCAGGTCCATTCACTGAGCCTGTGTCTGTGGTGGCTGGTCCAGTCTGGTTGACTTCACTCCTCGTCTGGTCTTTTCTCTGAGTAGAATCCTCTCCGTCTTCCTGCTGGGTGTCTTCGTGCTCACTGATAGACTGACTGACATCTGATCTTTGGTTATTCATTATCTTCACATCCGCAGATGGGTCTAGATGGTTTCCTGTTTCTGAGGTGTTTAGGGGACTGTCCTCCCGGTCGGAGCCATCGTTCTCGTCCCCACTAGAACCATTGCCTTGTATCTCGTACGTGAGCGCTGAAGGCATACCCAGGTTTAAACTCTGGGGTCTTCTTTTGGTTCTTTGTTTAGATGTTGTGCGTTCCTTCATTGGGCTCAGCCCCAGGGCTACATTACCATCTGCATCTGAGGAAGGTTTGCCTGAAGACTTGTCTTGAAGCAATTCTTCACTCCCAGAATGCACAATGACAGACGGAGTTTTGTCTGTGGGTTGAGGCTCAGAAAAATCCCCCACTTCGCTAGCTGACTTTGGAGGTTGAAATTCCTTTTTGTGGCTTTTCATTTCTTGTTCATCATCCCCTGTTACCTCAATATGAATCATCTTAGTACCATCGGCCTCTTTTTCCTGATCTACCTTTTTCTCCCGAGAGGAATCGGACAATAATACGGGAGAGGTGATCACTTTGTTCTTGTCCTCTGACTTCCACTCATGGTCGTGTTGATGAGTGTCTTGTTTGTCAATCAATACCCACTCCTCAGAGCCCTACATGTTGGTATAGATTAGACATGGTTAGACACGCCAAGCACAGACACTGCAAACAAAGATACAGTATGTCTACAATAATATCAGCTTCAATACAGTGCAGGCCCATGCTTTAGTTAACACATTAACTGTGAAATAAGATAATTGTCTTGGACGGTAAATCAAAGGGAAAATTACAGCACAAGGTAAGCAGTAAAACATATACATAGAAAGAAAGAGAAAGAAAGTGCAACCTCAGGCGAAGTCACCAATGTCTTCTGGACGAAACCCTCAACTGAGAGACTGTTAACAGGGTCCTTCACCCCGACTCGGCCCACCAGCTAGCCAACAGGGAGTTGGGTGGGGGCAAGGGGTTAGGGCAGAAGGAAAAGTAAAGGAAAGGGTTTAAAACAGATTTGAAAACAGAAAGTGAATTAAGACAGACAACACAAACAAGCGATAAATGGAAAAGGCAGACATACAGTACTGTAATGAGAATACACAAATATTCTCTATACATATATATATTTTATAACTTGAGGCTATGCAAATACTGTGAAAATGAATGTGCGCTCTACAGTCCACTTGCACAGGACATCATCAACATCTGCATAGGCAATTCAACAATGCAAATGTGTGTTTTGTGTTGATTTAGTTTTTTCCCTTAAAATGATTGTTTCACTGGCATTTGTGGGTGACTTGCTGCAGCAGTGCAATGACAACCATCATTTGTCAGAGAAAATATAACAATCTCTCCATCTGAATCAGAAACATGGGAGATACATTTTGCACCAAAGAGAACGTTTGACACTGACAGGCGTGATCTGATTGTCTTAGACAGTGGTTGAGAGATTGCCTGTCAACAATTTCAAAACAACAGTGCAACAATTTCTGTTGAGTAGAATCTTAGTATTCTGTGATTAAAAGCATAATTACAAAATGTGATAAAAGCTTCCGATCTGACAAAACAATGGTGGTTAAGAACTCAAAGAAAAAAAGAAAAATGTAGATAATTGTTTCTAAAGTGCCTCGCATTAAGAAAAATCACAAACATATTGCATCTAATCTGTTTTAAGTGGTTTCCTACTGTGCTACTTGTAAAACACTTTAAAATACCCCTGAAATTCTGCATAATACGCATGTCCTTTGAAACGCATCTCAGATTTTTCACTTTCCTTTGGCGATCTTTGAAGTACAAGGAGATACAGTAAGGGTTGGCACTGCATGCAGGAGAAAGTGTTTCTGGCCATAGCCACTTCCCCAAAATCACACTTATTTACACAGTTTCTCTCTGTATCCTCCAAGTCTCCCCAGGCATGAATTATTAAAAGAAAAGTATATCAAAACATATAAAGAAGTGACAAAATAACTGTTTCCCTGTAAGAAAACAAAAACAGCAAATGCGTAGTGTATACCTAGACTGCCTACGGGAGCCATTCAAGCATGACAGCGGCAAAAACCTGAATATCAATGCGCTTTTATGGATATTGACCAGAAAGGACTCAGAGACCACCCCCACTCACTGCTTTCTTCTCGGGTGTGCCACTCGGTGATGTCCCTGACAGGCGCTGATCACGGTTCATCAGCTTGCTGTTGGGCTCCCTGAGGGCTCTCTTCAGCTCGTTGATGCTGGCCTGGTGCTTCAGTAAGACGTCTTCCGACTTATCATGGAACTGGGAGAACACCGGCACAGCGGCAAGACAGAGAGAGCAGGGCAGAGATGGAGGACAATCGTTAGCAGGGCATCAATATCACTTCCTGTTGCTGCAATGTTCACGCTGACACAGAGATATCAATGCACGCAGCCCTCTTGATTTGCATGACGGATGGCATACCACAACATCGCAACAACAAGACGTCAGCAGGTGGAGAGGCTAGACAATGAAGGGCTTAAGTGATTTGTGACTGAATCAACATGGCATTTGAGATACAACCGAACACAGGCTGATATCAAATCAACGGAAAGTCACTATAACCTTGTCCTTGTTGATTATTTTCGGAAATGCAAACGCAAATTGAACCAATTACACCAATTTAACCAACCAATTACAGTAAAAGTCAACAATTAAATTAGCTAAATCATTTTTTTGTTGGCTTCCGACAGCTTATTAAACATCCACAATTGTGAAAACCGGCACATGCACTTAAAGAGGAAACAGGACAACCTCTCGAATTACTGTGTTCCAATCTGGAAAAGAGAAGAGATTATTTCCCTTGAGATATGTCAAACTACAAATGTTCCATGTGAGCCGTTAAATACCCCCGAGCTCACACGCCGTTCACGGGTTTTATGTATATTTCAATAGACGTGAAAAGCTATTCCTGGGTACATCGCTGGGGATGCAGACAAACAATTGAGCTGAAGCAGGAGCTAGAGGCACTGCAGTCACAGAGCACAATAGGAGAGCCACAAGACACTGTGTACCTCCTGTTTGTGCCGAGGGGTGGTCTCCTGGTCGAACTGAGAGGGCCGAGTTAGGGCAGGAGAAGCAGACAGGATGAGAGGGGTTGTAGGATCAGGGGATACAGGAACAGACGAGGATGCAGAGACAAGAAGGGCAGGCAGAGAAAACAAGCAGGAAACAAGCAGCGAATTTATTTCAATAGTCATTCTTAATTGTGACTATGTTTCACTTGTGCCAAGTGTCATACTTTAGCCACAGGTTGTTATGCCAACAGTAGGAATACACAGTAGTATGGTGTAATCATAACATACAGTAGAAACTAACCACAGACAAAGAATGGTTTAGATGGACTCATGTATAGACAGTCTGAAAGAAACAGATTGACCGAGACAAAACGATTTCAACAGAGGAATGAACAAGCAGTGGGAGGTCACCAGACACCAAATACCTCCTGTTTATTGTCAACTGGTGAGCCAGCCTCCTCCTTTATTTGGCCAGCAAAAGTTAAAAAGAAAAGAAAAGGGTTAAAGGAGAAAGGATTAAATACACCAAAGCTGTTAGGGGGTGTTATGAAGGTGGTAACGGAAGTTTATAAGCCAGACTGAAATGAGATGAAGGGAGAAAGGTTAGTCTTTGCTTAATCCAGCAACACTTATACAGTAGCATATCCATGTCCAGCAATGTCACCAGGCTGTGTTGAATCAGCCCTACTGACCTACTAGACCTTCTGGCCTACGCTTCCTTATCTAATTCAAAATGCTACTTTATTTCAGGCTTTATATTGGCAATGAAAACAGAAGAAATGTGATGTTTAGCTTTAGTAGTATAGGTAATAGGGTATACAGTAGGGCCTTTTGCCTTAGTGGTATAAGGTAACAGAAAGCACTCTTTAGCCTAGCTAAAAATGTTTAGTACCATTTTGAATTAGACAAAACGCAAACCTGTTTCAACGTTGTAATTCAGTTCCTTACACATACTGTTCTGGCTACTTCCATAGATACAACATGACTCTATATCTCATCTTAACCAAATTAAACCCATACAGTATGATGTGTTAATTAAATTGGATGTGTCCTATCCCTATATATTCTAAAAGCTTTATGGTTTAGGTGTGTATACTGTATAGGAATATACTGTACAGTGTGTGCACTAAAACAGAAAACTGCTTGGTCAAAATGCCCGGTAACTGTATTGAGAGTACCTTGATATCTTTCTTTTTGCTGGGTGTTAAATCTCCCTCGTGCTTATGATCGTGCTCTGGATCCTGGCCCAGCTCTTCGTCCTGGTCCTCCTCGTCCTGGTCCTGGTCCAAACTGGGTTCTAGCTCTGTCTCCTGTTCGTCCACTGAGGGACTGCGGAGGTGCACTCGCTCACTGACACTGCGATGGGACAGGCCATCGTGGTTCTCACACATGGACGACACGGGCCGGGAGAACTCTGCCGGGAGCACGGTGAGTTACAAGAGGCTGTTCCAGTCCACGCTACATTCAACTTCAGCTCTACTGTATAGCTAAATTCTCCAAACCCTGGTCCTGGGGGGCCCATTACACTTGATTCAAATGAATGGGTCATTATCACTCTCTGCAGAGATTGATAATGACCCATTTATCTGAATCAGGTGTGATGGAGCAGGGAGAAATGTAAAAAATGCAAAGCAGTGGTACTCCAGCACCAGGAGTGTGAACCGCTGAGCTAAAGTATATAGCGGTAGCGTACTTACCTCAATATACTGTACTGTTCACACTCTGCCTTTATTTAACTATTGTGTACCAACCAAGTCAACTTGATAAAGAATCTTACCAGGAAAGGCTTTGACCAGCATTCTAGATTGTTTTTTTAGCGTCACTGTAGTTGTTGTTAGTTATTGTATTGTTATTTTTATGTTATTGTATTATGTAAGTATTGTTTATTAAACATTACGAGTTTAAGCATTGAGGTTAGGAAGCTTTTTGTAGTAAAACAATTTTAGTAAAAGGTCAGTATTACTTTAATGCACAATCTTGAATCACACCTAGGTGTTTGAATAATATAAACCTGAGCCTAAAAGTCCAAAAACATGTGTAGAGTATTTCCACCGTTTGAATTCAACAGAGTAAAGGGTGAGGACTACAACCCAATGAACAAATCTTTACCATGCCTCCATTATGGCTTACCTCCATCCAGGCTCCTGGACAGCAGGTACCTCTTGCTGGCGGAACGCTCAAAGTGTGGAGCCGGTCGGTCTATGAGAGCGCTGGCCTGTCTGGTCTGTGCCTGGGTCCTGCCACTGTAACGGAACTTTGATCCCATCACCAGGAAGCCTTTGGGAGGAGGCTCTGGAGACACCAGCCTGTCACAAGATACATGATGACATACTGGCTCCTGCAGTGTCATATAGTCATTGGTGGAATGTGTTCTAACATTTAACAGCAATAAACAGAGTGGCAACACTGGGAGAGGTTCATTGCTCTTTCAGTGGTTCTCTGTGGGATCTCCCGAGGGGTCATGGGTTCTATTTTTTTGGGAGTTTGTTTTTTGGAGGGTTGCAAGTCTATTTCAAGATTTTGAATTCATTGTTATGATAATACAATTTGACCCACTTTGATCAAAGAGTTTGAGAACTACTGCTATACTTGGCATTGCATGTAACCACCACTAGTAATGAATATAAGCACATACAGCATTAAATTTGTCTCAAATGTATCTCAAATATTAAGTCATTCAAATCAGCGTATACTGCTTCTTACCTAAAGAAAGTGTGGTGCTCAATGCAGACCTTCCACAGCCTCTTAGCAGCTCTGTGATTGGGAAGCTTAAAACCAATAGTACTTTCGAACTGTTCATACTGGGGGATGAAATGGGAAATAGGTCAAGGTAAGTGTGAGTGAAGAGCTTGCAGTCTTGTCAGTTACTGCTGGACTACAAAAAAAACTCTTCGTGGTACGCAAGGTATAATACAATTTCATATACGGTACTCATGCTTTAGTTATTTAGTTCTGTCTACAGTGACAGTCTATAGAGAAATCAGTATGCTTGTCATTCAATACCAGCCTCTGATCACACATAATCTCACCACCCACCAATAAACCACACAGCTGAAGCCATAACTGTCCAACAGCGAGTAAATGCCTGTCCAATTACAGCAAGGATTTAGCTTCCTAATAAGCCCACAGCTACAGACTGGAGAGAATGGAGCAGATCAGAACAGAGTGAGGATAACATCCAATTCTCTGACCCGGAGAGGATGAAGGCATTTCACAACTCTATATTTATACTCTTCATCCCTCTATGTTTTCTGCAGCTGCACCGTCTCAGTTAAAGGGCTCTTTATTCAGCTCCATCACAGCTTCACTATGGGGCTCTGTCACTTGACTGGGCCTGGCGCAGACAAGCCTGTCAAACCAAAGTGTAGCATGGAGGATAAGCCCCAGTGCTGCACAGCACAAAGCACAGGACAGGACTGTAGCAGACCCTGATGCTTTTCCAGCATTGTGCACAGCTCTATTGTCGACGCATCTGTTACTACACTAGCAGTCAATAACTGGCCTTAACAACAACAGACATGCAGTAATACAGTAGCATCAGCTATAAAAGTGCTATAGTTGTGTGCTATAGCTCACTTCTCCAGGGCGGATCTTGATGTAGAAGTTGCTCCTCTTGTAGGAGATCTTGAGGATCTTTGGCCAGGCAAAGCGGTTGATCCTTAGCCTATCACGGTAAATGAGTAAGCCATTTGCACAGACGCCCAGCATTATATCAATCCCTTCCGAGTCCTGGAGCAGCACAAAGACAGCAATCAAACGCAAGGTTTTTGCTTTGCAGAGAGGATGAAAAGGCTTGGAACCTGCTTGCAGTTAATTGAAGCCATAACCTTTGTTGTTGCCCACCTTAGCATGATGAAGGTCCACCCCATACATGGATAGCTTCTTAGCATTCTCCAAGAAGTTCATTTCAGCCTCTGCCGGAGTCATACCCCTGTGGTAAGGTTAAGATATCTGTTAGGACCAACTGTCACAGACCTTCTCACGCACAATGAGGCCATGCACAAGACTGAATTATCCTTAATAACACACCTGATACTGTATATCGTAATATTACTTCCCACCTGTCTCCCAAGGGTAATATTTGGGCATGTGCCAACAACCAATGCCAGCTGAAAGCATGGCAGAGACCCTCTAAGTATTGACACACTGGCGAAGCTCCAGGTGCGTGCAAGGCACTGGCAGATGCTATGCTAATGCTAGCGCATCTTTTAGCATGCTGGCCCTCTTCTGATTGCACCTGTTAAATATGTTGTCAATAAAACCGCACGCAGGCGATGTGTCAATACATTAGCTTGTGACTTAAACAAACTGCATGGCCTCAAGTCAGGAATGGATGTGTGAAAAACAACAGTCAACAAATAGGAGTCGAGTCGAGCGCCAATGTAATATCTACATAAGGTTACTTTTCAAAAATCAGTTTCGACTTCATAAATAAATGATATTGAATGAAAATACATTCCAGGTGACTGAATACAATTAAGTCACTGCTGTGTGTGTGTACTTGTAATTCCGATGGAGTTCCATCACGCGCTCTTCCAGCTCGCGAGTCTGGCTCGGGGCGAAGCGGAAGTCGCTGACGTAGTCGGAGCCGTGGTCCTCGTGGTCGTAGTCGCCCAGCTCCGCCTGGACGGCGTAGGAGCCCAGCAGGGCGTGAGTGACGAAGGAGCATGGCAGGCGACCCGACAGCATGTCATCCCTCAGCTGCAGGCACAGGTAGTATCTGTCAGAGGAGAGACGGGAGGGGTGCTTGTCAAACGGGAACTCATACTAACACAAGCCCTGACAGGAACGTAGTGCGTGGCTAATTCGGGGGCAGGTACTGGCATTCCACTGTTAGAATCCCCCGGCGGAGATTGTGCCAACATTTGTGTCTGCTTTATGCCAAATTAGAAGCAACGAGCACATTGCTCTGCTTACCTGGTTATATCCTCGGTGAGCTGAGATGGGTCTGGTGGGTAAAACTTGACGGAAAAGGCAAAATTCCATGGAGAGCCTGTCGAGAGTATGAGTGGTAATTTTGCAATCAATAATCGCATCATGCACTGATTGCTGTTACAATATGTTCAGCTCAAAGACCGCATTTGCACTACCTCTCTGATGCAATCTGAGTCTGATCTTTCCTACTTATCTAACACAGTTATGTGTATTCAGAGTTAATACCCAAAAGAACGCACAGTATCCATTTTAGAGAGTTTAACAAAATGTTGAATATATACATTAACATCATACGTTTGGGCAAATCAACCCTATCTAAACCGTTCTTCCTTTTTTTCTTCTGTTTTGTTCGACAAAAAACTATTTAAGAAAATGTGTTGGGAAAAACATTTTTCGCATGATGGATTCTATTGGATAAATAATAAAACATTATACGGGTCATTCTGAAGTTTGAGATCCACAATGGATCCATGTTTTGTATCAATTATCACACGTGTGGTAGTACTGTTACAGTATTGCTAACTGGTAACAAAACTGCCAGAACTCATCAGACGTATTTATTATACAGTATTGAATCAAGCTAAACGTGATGTCTGAGACTCACTGCGCATCTGCTTTTTGATCTCCTTGGAGGGGTCCAACCAGTTCTGAAAGACAAGATGAAGAATTCACACAGGGCAGGCCTGAATAACACGGCTTAACACACCCTGCCATCATATTGTGCTCTAATTGCCTACAGTGTTCCAAATGAAAGCATCTCCATATGGCTACATAAAGCAAAGTGTCCCCTCCCTGTTGAGCAGTTCCATGTGAAGAAGCAAGCCATTCTGTTTTCCATCCGGTTATTAAATTACTACTAGCCACTCATTTGTGCAGTGCACAGGATTTTCCACAGGAGGCGCTCACTTTTAATATAGGCATTTCAGGGTTCTTGGACTTAATTGTTCATCAAACCAACAGCAGCGAACGATATGCATATATACTGTATACTGTAGCATACACATCTCTGCTGCATGGAAAATAATGTATTGACTAGTATGTAGTATTAGCTTCATCTGCACATAATGGTTGGTTATTATCACTAAAACACTTTTTGTAGCTGTCTGTATTACTATATCCTTGTAGTATATGTACAGTATGTATAACCTTGCTAACCCTCATGACGTCCTCCGGGTCAGAATGACCCAAATCACTAGCTCTTTGTGGAAGATAGGAGGGTTAAAAAGCACAAAATAAACAAATACATAAAGAAATAATTAATAAAGAAATAAATACACACCCCAGTGACAATAAAAAAAAACACACACACAAAATCATACACAATCAGATGGCGCCCTTAACTCAATAAAATAAAAGGACACCACGAGAGTTCAAATATACATTTTGACCATTTAAGACACCGTAAGACGTGCACTTTCACACGTGCACTGTGTATGCTCCCACCCACAGAAACACAAAATGGATATGAAATAACTGCCTGCATGTGTAAGTGACTCAGTGCTTAATCATCCTGCTAAACACCATAATCAGCCACTAGTACATTAGCTTCCTGACTCTTAGTGCACTCTAGTGCCCCATTTCTCTCAAGCATGCTATTATTACAAAGTTATTCAAAAAAAGCAACCTGGATCTGTCCTTTGTTAGCAATTACAGGCCAATCTTCAACCATCCCTTCCTCACCAACATACTTAACAAAAGGTGTACAAAACACTCCACAGCTACCCATTATTCCACAGAATGTATGATGTGTACCAATCTGGCTTTCACACAAAACAGCAACAGGGTGTGTGTCTATGAAAACACCCCTCATCAAAGCACAGTAGTCAAAGATGCAAACAGATGTCTGTTTTGTTTGGCTAAATATGAGTGCAGTGGACTACTGTGGGGTCCCGCAAAGGTCAGTTCTCATCCATTGTTGCTGAATCTACTGTATAGACAATCCCTCTTGATTACATCATACAGAGCATACTGCTGCTCACTCCTACTTGCTGCTGACAGCATACTATGTACACTGCTGTACTGTTGTACTGTACATCTCACATCCCTTGATTACCTGAGGCTTAATGCTGTGGTATTTGTGTTTGTGAGTGTTGCAAGTATGGATGGGTGGAGTTATTTCTTGAGTTACGTCTGTATTTATGTATTACCAATGTATAAAGGATGCTTTATAAATACATTTGACATGAGTTAACTCTGATATACTTTGCTATTCTCATGTAAAAACAAAAAGGAAACCTTCACTATCACTTAGTGGTCATGAATAAAATAAGTGCTTTCCCAAACTGCATTCAGGCTACATTTTCGAACACATAGCAAAGAAAAGTTTTAGAGGGCGGTTAAGCCTCAGTCTGAGGTTAAGACTGCATTAAGGTCCAATCATGGTGAACTAGTCATCTAACCCTGTTCGATAATATCCATTCCCTAGTGTTACAGGGTTGAGGGATAGATCCTTTGGCGCGTAGCATTTCTAGCACTTTGTGTCCATTATACTCACACAGTCTAAATCCACATCTCCGTAATGAGACAAGTATCCAGTTACAAGATGTCAGGAAAACATACATAAGCTGACGATGGAGACAGACTACATCCAAAATGTCAGTGGAGATATGTTTCTTGTCATATTTCCCATTTTCTAAAAGCAAATAGGGAGAGAATCCTCTGTAACCTATTGTGAAATCGCATACCTGCCCTCAGGGAAGATAACAACAGTCAAAACCAGTCCCAGGTTGCTAGTTGAAGTTTCATACAGACTGTGAGAACTACTGTGTTAACTTTCGTAATAGCCATAATTTTAAAATAATAACCCTGCTTTGTGCACTGTTGAGATCAATTGCAAACACCTCAGCCTTTCAAATTCACCCAAGAGCTTGTTGGAATTTTTTCAACAGAACATTGTTGAATTGCCCGCTCTATTGAGCAGAGACAAATTCTAGCGTTATGAATGAAACATTTTTATGAGCTTGACTGTGCCATGAGGGTTACTGTATGTGGAGAATTATTCAGAAAACCTTCTGGGTGTCTGCATCGGTAAAGGTCAGCCCAAAGTAGTCCTTCTCCAGCAGGTTGATGTGTTCACACACCAGGTCGACCAGGGTCTGTCCTTTGGAGTGTTTCTGCCAAGACATACACACAGGACACAGAGGTACACTACTGTAGTATGCATACAGTGGTAGCAAATACATGCTAATAACATTTCCATTAATCCAAAGAACAGGAGTTATTCCCTCATGTATTACCTAATTGTTGTGCCTCCCAAACATACAACCCTTCTTAACCCTCGTAATGTCCTCTGGGTCAGATTGACCCAAATCACTAGCTCTTTGTGGCAGATAGAAGGCGCTAAACCT
>JAODUG010013657.1:0-24120 GCA_027564795.1 Aphredoderus sayanus | reverse complement strand
GTTGACCAACCAAATAAACATGGAGTATGTTTAGAAAACATACAGCATATATTGAAGACAAATGAACGTGAATACAACTGTAATGCATAAAATAAAGAACATAGGATTATGATATTTTACAATCTCACAGTGCAAACAATGTCCAGTGAGTCTCCTGCCGGCGAGACAGGAACAACGTGACAGTGATACGCTAGATGGTATGTTACACAGAACCAACTACAGTAGGAAGCCGTCCATTGAAACCGTTTAGAAAAGGGCACTCACTTTAAAAAAATTACTTGCATCCAAAAACATCACATCCAAATTTCTTGAGTTTCGGACTCAAGCACTTCAATCTTGTCCAGACTTATACTCGCGGTAAACTAGAGCTCTTAAGATGAGGGTATCATAAGGCTACCTACAAGCACCAACGTTATTTTTACAGTTGCAATGAGCGGATAGCTCAAAGGTGCTTAGAGACATGCCAACTCTATGACTAAAACTATGACCTTTTGGCCCAGTTCAAAAATGTACACAAACAATTTACAAAATTGTATTAAATATTCAAAATAGTTTTCATATTTTAACAGTTATTCTAGATCTTATGTTTTTACTAAAGACAAACACCTGTCGTCAGTTCACTCTAACTTCACCAGCCCCCATGTTTAAAGGTATAGGGTGCTTGCTTGCTTTGAACTCAAAGGTGCTTGTTTAAAGGTATAGGGTGCAGTGCTTGCTTTGAACTCAAATAAAAACCTCCTCTCCCATCAGTGCAATAGGGTGCACCCTCAGAATCTTTGCCCCACAAATTGGAAACACATTGCATAGCCTAGGCCATTGTTGTTGTGAGCCGTGTTTGCCACTTTGTTTGTGTTCCTATTTACGAAGCTAGGGCTTCTAGAAGTACCGGATACTTATTAAAACAGTAAACTAGCGAGGACAAAATTGGTGAATTTGACAAAAGTGTATTAGTTACAATCACTGACTATACAGTACCTTTAAAGTATTTATATTTGACTAATAAAAAATCAAAGGACAGAGAAGGTATAATTATAATGCACAGGTAGTGTGACATCATCAAATCATCAAATACTGTACTGTATCTTTACATATAAAATGGTTATATTCATGTTTAAAATATCATATATAGTATAGGACCTATATTGACCTATATACAGTATTTGTTATTCATTCCACCATGTTCAGGCTCTTTACTATAAGTTTTACCATGGATTCATAATGCATGTCAGGTGAAGGGAAATTCTTCCGGCTAAATATCCAGACATACTTCAAGACGACCCCACGCATTACCGCTGTATGATTGAGGATTGTGTTAAGGCATTCCCATTGGAAAACAGAGGGCGTATTTCAATTACACACTCTGGGTTTCAAAGACAGATTTTCCTTCGTCTGTGAGAGCACGGATTCCCAAGGTGATTACATCTGTTCCAAAGAACTAAAAATCCAAAGGCAATTAGCCTTACCCTCCCAAAGGATCCCTATCCTTTGGGATAGCATATGTTTGTTAAGTCCATAATGTTTATTTGACATATCAAAAAATGCACATTATGTCCTTCTTCATGTCTGATTAGTATATCCTGTATGTATTGTATGTACTATAGCCTACTGTATGAATAAAAATGCTACTACTACTACTACTACTACTACTAATAATAATAATAATAATAATAATAATAATATTATTACACTATATAGCCTTTCATCCAAGAATTGCAGCTCAGTGCTTTACAGTAGGAATTACATACAAGAAATGTAGTGGTGACATCTGTACACTTGTTTCCTAAACAAAAAATAAAGATTAAATGAAAAACTTGGGTAAAATGCCATAAGGTGAAATAAAAATAAGCAATAATCATACAAGAATAGCAATCCCCAGTGCTTTATAGTAAATCACATTGATACTGATAAAATGGTAAAATAATAATATTAAGGAATAAGATACCATGACGTATTATGCCAGGTGCACACTACACGATTTCAGGCCGATTTTGACCCGATTCAGTCGTGAGCGACGCATTATCAGCGTCGGGACAGAACGTGGCTCGTCGGGAGCGACGAAAGATGTTGTGATAGAATTAGCAACGTGATAGAAATATGTTCTTTACCTCAAATTCTCTTTGAAGGATAGACAGCTCATACTGTCCTCTCATTTACACCCAGGAACGGGTCCACAGTCTTTCTTTCTTTTTTTCTGAGCATAAAATTCCCAGCATCACACACTGCGCTTGTGTAGCCATTATTGACAAATGCTTGACCAGCGCCGTGAACTGTGACCTCACAGCTATGACTGACAATTTATTGACCCCTCCTCTCCGACGAAACATGGTCTCTCGCCAGGTCATGAACGACAGCATAGGGTGATTGGTCGGTGTCATACGTGTAGTGTTGCCAGTCTTCCTGGCTTCCTGCCACAACACGTCAATAATGTACCGCAATTTTTGTCTAATCTGACATGGTGACAATCACGAAAGACAAAAAAGTTGTGTAATGTGTACCTGGCATTAGGGCCATAAAAAACTTAAAAATAAAAAAATCAGGCTGGGAATGGGAGGTGGTAAAATTCTGAGATTAAAGTCTTCTGAGTTTTTAAACTCGGAAGTTCTGAGTTCATAAACTCGCAAACCTAGTGGTCCAAAGACATTACTGCTCTGTAGCGAGAATATGGACCGGTAGAACAAAGATAGGAGACAACGGAGGAAAATCCACAAACCAAAATCGTAGGCCTATGCCCACAATATGTTTTGATGTTCGAAGTAACAACAGTCGTCAGAGAAACCTCAGACAACAATTATATTCTACAAAAGGTTAGAGAGTGACTCAGTAAGCCCTTTTATACTTTACCTTTTTTTGACAGTAAAAATCTTACATATTCTTAAACCTGGTTACTGGCATCCAAACACACCATTGAGTACAGTAGCTAACATCAGATCCACTGTAGTAAATTAGCAAATGTAATTTTTTGGTATGCTTTAATGAAATGTCTAGTGCTTCAAGTAGATGATGTAACACGGTTGGTAATTGTTGAATTACTTACAGTAGGCTACATGTCCTGTGAAAAGTAGCTTCCTAACTAAGAGCAGACACGCACAGATTTTATGGGACAAAATATAGTTAGTAATATGTCACAGTGGCTTGCAAGTCTGTCATAGCGCGGGCACTTAGAAAGTGATGTTTTTGTGACTCACAAATTTCTGAGTTTATAAAGTCAACAATTCCGAGTTTATAAAGTCAGAAATTCTGAGTTTATACAATTGGAAATTCCGAATTTATAAATATGACTTTAATCTCAAAATGTACCCTCCTTCCCAGTCCGATTGTTTACATTTTTAATTTTTAATTTTTTATGGCCCTACTATGCCATCGTAGATACCAGATTTTATTAGAGTAAGAACTTTATTTCCCTTATCCTACAAACTGGTATGTATTTTCTCTGTAGTGAACTACTGCCCTAGCAAACCTCTGTGCCATGAATGATTGTTATTTGATTGATTGATTATTTGATCAACAGTTGCAATCTATAAATTGCAAATGAATGCTATTCTAAAAAAGAGGTAACCCCACAAGAGATCCTACCTCAACAAGTATACCAATCATTACCCATTACCCTCTCTGCATCTCATACAGCTCACATTCATTTTGATATTGGTTTATCCGCATTGCACAGGGATTTGTAAATGTGCTGTATAAATAAAAATAATTTAGGGCCATGGGAGCATGTACTAATTTATTCACAAAATCTCACGCTCACATTTCTGCTCAACTGCACATCCTAAGCTGAGCTGATATGAGTTTGTTACTGTATGAGTTTGTTGTTTGCATACTGGGAAAAAAGGGAATTTTAAGATGGAAAAGTTTTTAATTGGCTTTATTATTTTTATTTTCACTGACTCCTCAGTGAGTTGTCATACAAAAAACATATTTAGTTATTTAGTTAACACTAATATATGTCATAATTTAATGTGTTCATATGTTCTTCTTTTACAACATTTTGTTTTGAAGTTAGTTATAGTATATCACTCATTTTAAAATGTAGCACTGGCATCTGTCTACAGTATGTATTTTTTAGACTAATCTGCTATTGCAATTTCCAGACACAACTGTAATGACAAATAGGAATCAATTTTTATTTTTATTTTCACATGGATGAGAACTACAGTATAATCCAATGTTCTTGATTTCATACAAAATGGTATTGTTGCTTCACATTTCTTGATATGGCCTAATTGTTAAACAGGACAGCATCTGTGAATCCTTGTTACATTTGACATTTCATGTTTGCCATCTCATCTGTTACTTGCTGTGCCAGGTAACCTCAGTATCTCACACATGCAAAGGTTTGGATAAACGTCCCTACCAAATATAGTAACGGTTTTGCTTAGGTGGCCAAGTTTTCTTTGAAAGAGACATTCACACTAGCTTTGGTAAACTCCAGGCTGTGTAAGGCCATTGGGAGGTAAATAGAAAATAATGTTGGCACAATTACATTAAACACTGCCACAAGAGAGCTATAGTTAAATTTGGCTAGGTTTGGATACTCAGAACTAATATTACATATTCATGATCGGTCCCCAAAAGCTTGTTTAGAGGCATGTATAATAAACACAACTATGAGAGAAAGCAGGAAATAATACAAACTGACAGTGCATTTTTTCATTGTTTATAATATAATCTGTACAATAAGTAATTACAGTATTTGCTCACACTTCTCATAACATATTATGTAGTGACTGGTGCACATTTTAAAGCAAACATAGAAAATATAAATCATAAAATAGATTAATATCACATTTAAATGTCAGCATTGTCTTGCAACAAGCCTCACCTCTGCCATAGTCCCATATGAACACACATATCACAGGAATTGTGATATGTTATAATCTTCAAATGCATTGTGGGAAATTGAATTTTGCCTTTGCATCACATCAAAATGTGATGCATCAATTAGAATCACATTGCCTGCCATCACATAACCACAAACTCATTAACCCTATATTGAAATCCCATAATATAGAAAATAACTCAATTTGCTTTTAATAGTACAGTACTGTATGCTGCTAAGGGGAGGGGGGGGGGGGGGTTTACCTCTAATAATTTTTGTAACTGGGCAATTTATCATTTTTAATATATACTGTGAAAAAAACAAATGATCACCTCAGCATCATAACTCGTAGTGTTTACTATATGTGAATTAAGGCCACATCTTATATTATTATTTGTAATTAAAAATAATTAATCTGTGCCAGCGATTGTATCGGCCATATTGTATCGGCCATAGTCTCTTTTTCCTCTACAGTAAATTATTGTTTTCTATGCGTGCTCTGTATTTGATTAACACGTTTATCTTGGGAACATGCAATTATGAAGCCTCCATTAGCTTTCCATTGTCTTCCCCTTATTGAAATGGATTTTTCTCCTAACCATTCTGTGTGGTAGCAGGCCCTTAATTTAATCTAGAGGCTGAGGTAGTATGAAAACATCAAACGTCTTTGAAGCAGCACCTTGCTCCGGGTCTCAGTCGAAGCCTTTTTAAAACAAATGCCTTTTCCATAATAATTGGTGACTGAGGCTCCGGCTCATGCGCAACTTACCTCCCTTCCAAAAACAAACCCTCCATTCCCGCGGTGGCATCACTGCAATGTCACCGCGCCAGCATCCCCATAGCAACAGACGTGTGCGGCAGCCTGCCCTCCTCCACTGTTGTCCGCGAGTGCACTTTCCGTCAGTAGGAAACTCTGTGAGCTTCAGGGAAGTAAATTTGCAACATTATACATGGTGAACCACAGAGGTAAGAATGCTAGGTGGTAGGTAGGGGAAAAAATATTGTGGAAATATCTTGTCAGTTAAAAAAATCTCTTTCAGGTGGTTGCTATTGGAAACTACACGGCGGCATGGTGATAGAAGCAACAGGCAACACTAACAAGGTCGAAGTAGCTGGTTTACAAGACGAGACGGACAGCACCTTGATTTCCTGCGGCAGCAGTGCCACACAGAACACCATGCTAGTCAGTACAGCATGGTTGGCTTCACAAGTCTCTGTTGCACACTGTACTTACAAATTACGTAGGCCTATGTCAACATTTGCAGTGTGGTCAAGACGGAGATGGGCAGCCTCCATTAAAAATGGTGCATTCTGCGTTGGTCCCCTGGAGTTTGTGCTGGCTAGCTAACAGAGCTTTATTGTCAGTCAACAAAGTACTGTATCAATCTTGGTTGCATTTGTTGATTCATGTGTTTCTTGAATATTACATCATGTCAATGCATAGCCATTGGATGAGTGCTAATATGATAGAGTAAACATTGGAGATGCACCAGTGGATGTGTCCATTTGTATACAGTAACTGCACAAACAAGTATAGTTTCACCCCCTCCCACCACTCGCGGGCTCCTCGAGCTGGCAGTCCCCGATCTGACTGCAGACTGTGTTTGTTTGAAGTAGCTTACACTGCCAGCTTGACCCTGTCACCCTGAAGTCCCACGAGAAGCGGCATCTCACCCACATGCAGCCTCTCTGTCTGCTGCCTGCCTCTCATTCACTCATTTCTGTTCTTCTCACTTCCTCTTCTTTGAGTTCTTGCTCTCATCTACCTCTCTCACCACTGGTCTGACCTCAGCAGAAGCAGCATTGTGAATAGGCGGTGGCATGGCGAGTGTACGTGTGTCAGGCTGAACGGCAACCCCTATTTCCTGCCCTCACAGCAGCTCATTACAGCAGAGACGACACGCAGACGTCTCAGCACAAGGTTCAGGGTCCCACATTTCCATTCCTCCCTCAGAAGTGACCTGCGCAAATATGAGGTGCAGCATCGAACCACACTTGTGTTACTGCCTTCTACGAGGACACATGCTGGTGCCTGTCATTTTCCTGTCAACAATGACACCGGCTCTAGGATACCTCACTAATACGTTTGCGTTTTCGTGACAGTTCAAATGTTCACAGGGAAGGACTTTGCCACAATACTGTAGAGATTTCATCATATTTTAGCCAGGCAATTATATATTGTATAAGACAAACTAAACGATGAAGGTTCACCGTATACTTGATCTGTTTGATGTTTAATTAGGCCATTGGGCTAGCCAGGTCATTTTGATGGCCCGGATCATCTGCATTTATATTTAGATAATTTAGCAGAAGTTTGACTTTACGTGCATTGAACAATTGCAATTACGGTGCAGGTAGGTTATAGGCATCTTGCTGAAGAGCTCTTATATACAGTAAGCAGGGCATGTTGGGGGCCCACAGCATTTTGGATGGGATTTGGACACCCTCACTGGTAGCCTTCATTTAATGCTTTAAAGGGGACATCAATTGTATGCCCCTTTTCCACAGGTTGACACAGTTCCTTGAGGTCTTATTGCAATGTCTGTGAAATACTTATTTCCACTTCTAAAACTATTTCAGTAAGATAAATATTTAAAATTGAAAACATCCTTTCCATTAATTGTTTTTTCTCAGCAAAATAACCTTTTGAGAGTATATAAAACGTGACAAATGGCCTTGATACAGTTAGGTTGTTTAACTTTTCTTCTCTAATTTAGTTTTCTACATTTATTTTCTAATATTTTGTATGACATGTAAATGTGATTTAAACTGGTCAAAATGACAAGCTCGCCAAGGTGATAAAGGGGCGGGCCCTCTAGCCGTGATTAGCAGCAGCCCTAGACTTCTTCAATTAGCGTGTAATCATCTCCAACATTAGAGGTGAATGGCCCAACGCCTGAGCGAATCTCAAATACCATCAACCACACGCCCAATGCTGAGAATATCAATGACTGCCATGACTCTTGCTCCCCCCCTTTCCTTGTCCCTCATATTTACTCCCTGTGTGCTCCTTAAGGGCATCTCTGTCCTTTAAGAAAGGAAGATCAGATATTCACAACATGTCGCTAACAGTACATAACTGTCCTCATCTGTCGTCTGCATGGCTGTGTCAATGCTGCCCTTCAAGAGACATTTCTGATTCATCTGCACCAAATGTCAACTCTTTTGACAGCGTAAAGATCACTGAGGCACACTTTGGGGTTTTGAGTTTTAATATCCAGTAACTGGCAGCGTTGTGGCATTGCCATTACAACTACAGCCTGGCACCGGAGGGGGTATAGCCAGGGGAGAAATGCAGAGTGAATTAGCAATAATTGGGACTTGAGAATCAAACAGTTTTACTGATAATCCTCCTGCCTTTTAACTAGTTGTCCTGTGGTCACTGACTGTGAGGAAGAAAAGCGGAAGCCCAAACGCAGGTCTCACTTTTTCCTCCTATGTGTTTGAATTTTTCTTTTCTTTTTTTCCTGTGTGTCTTTGTATTGTTGGACTGCGGGAGGTCTCAGCCCACAGCTGGCAATTTATTGCGATAGGGGCGCACAATTTGAAGAGCGGGAACCCACACATACACACACAGTACACAAAGCACACAGTCGCCACGCAGCAGAGGAGCGAGAGCAGGGAACAAAATACAGGCGGGTATTCGATTCTCCACCGTAGCGAAGCCTTGCTTGGTGACGGATGGTTGTAGGCCAGCAGGGGTCCATTGCAGGGACATCTATGAACATGCCTGGCACTGCCTTCTCCCCCATTACTTACAATTTGGAGTCAGGAGAAACACCGTCCACCCCGGTAAACTGCCTTCAGAATCCCCCGCTCTCTCTCCCGGCCTCGCTAATTGGTTATCTATCCTCATTTCACCACGGCCCTTGGTATTCTGAGGATCAGTGCCACTTACTTCATCTTGGTCAAGTCTCTCTCTTTAAATCTTGGGAAATGAGAACAAAATAACTCTTTATCAGTGCCACTATTTCATGATGGGGGCACTTCACCCCTGCAGAACTGTATGGCAACATTTAAGGATGAAATACTATGCCGCCTCTGTTGCCGTGTCATCTGTATTAAGTGCTCCTATCACTCTCCATATCCATCTGGACACACTGGGCCATTCATTCATTAAAATGGTGTCCTTTTTTTTTACCAAATACACCGTCACCAAACATCCCTGCATAAACCATAATTTACAGCTCCATTTCCCAACATTACAGTAATAACAATGTGTGGAGCATTGCTTTGCTTTTTTCTGCAGTCTTCGTTGCTATCATGGTTGACGTTAGGAGCAGAATGTAAGATTCTGCTTGTGCGAAGCAAACGATAGCCTGATAACAACATCCTGTTCCTGTGATTTCCTTTGCATTGTACATCAGTCTGTATGGGATCTCTCATTTCAAAGCACATAACCAATTAGCCCAATCAGCATCCGGATAGGTAGTTAATCTTAGGCCAACGAGACCTTGTGCTTGTAAAATCTTCCCCACGTTGGCCTCATTCTCATTGGTTGAAAGTAATGTAATCGTCTGTAATTGGTTGTGTTTAAAAATCACACACTCTAGTGATTGTTTTTCTGGATTGTTTAAAGGTGTTTGTTTCAATTTGATTGACTCTGATTGGCACTGCCTCAGTGACACAAAAACTTTGAATGGAGATTTTCCAGACTAATATGCAGTGGAACAAATTACAGAGCATGACTGCTGTCATCATGAACCCCCTGAAATAATACACCTTTGTCTTTGACCTTTACTCTATTGTTCTGCCTCACTTCCTTGTCTTTGTCTTACTTTACTCTGAAGTTTCATCCATCTGTTTTGACAATGTTTGTATTTTAGATGTATTTTGGTATCTCATGCTCTTACCTCTATATAAAAAAAATAAAAATAAAAATGTATTAAGCAACTTATTGGTTAGGCCATTAGCTATTGTGTGTTTGTTGATTATGTGGTAGTTTGTTTATAATTTCTGGAGAATGACCTATCCAACTATTGACAAATGTACTACATGTAAGTCGCTTTGGATAAAATGTAAATGTACATGCAAATGTGTGACGTGGCAAAATTCTGTAATTGAACCAGGATTCTTTTTCATGTGTACAGTATGTTCTGCACTTTACTATAAACTGAAAATAACGGACAGACTACATCAGCATGGAGTGGAACTGATCAGCTCAGTAACTTACTGTGTAATTAAAACAACTATATAATTATCCCAGACTTTTCAAGTGTAATTTGCTCAACACCAAAGTAAAATCTAGAGAGCAACTAAAGAACAGTGCAATGAGATAAGAAGTAACTATATGGCTGATTGGACAACTAAGTATGCCTGCAAATCTGTTCACCGCTGTCATAGATCTTTCAGACACTAAAACCTTCATACTGGTGTCAATACAGGACAAAGACTTAAAGAAGATAAACTAATGCATTCTCTCTCTCGCTCTCTCTCGCTCTCTCTCTCTCTCTCTCTCTCTCTCTCTCACATGAACACACACCCCAGAGTATGCCTCCTCATGTCTCTAGATGATTCTTGTCCCATTTCCCCCTCCTCTAGTTATTGTGTTTGTCATCTTGATTATAGGCTGGAGGATTATAATTGAATATGTATTGGTCTTTGTCCATGCACAACTCTACATTAATCGTTCTTCCTCTAAGCCGGCCTGTCTTTTATCTTCCCACATAAAAGAAAGTTAATCCCCAAATCCCTGTTTACAGCACGCAGTCACTTCTGCAGCTCAATTGATGAGGTGCTATTGGCTGGCATTGTCAGGTGACGGGTCCAAGGTCTGCGAGGTTGAGAGCAAATATTTAATGGCATCAATTTTCTGGGAAGCTGCTAGAAAGGTGAAAGCCTCTGGGCAAGCTGCATGCAGTGACAGAATGATATATATTTTATAGTTTTAAAATGTAGAGATTTAGTGGGACAGGCAATGAGCATTAGACAAGTTTTGTTTACGTACTGAAATAATGCATTTTGCAACAACCTGTTTGACACCATTGCTGTACATTTTATACTGTATACTAAAGTTACAGTGGCCTCTTACCGTCATATACCTTTATGCGAGTTTCGATAATATTGACACTGTCTTCAGAATGAGCTCTTAGGGATGTCACACAATATGAATAAACCAACACTTTACTGGAGAAAAAAAAACAACCTCAGTCACCCTCAGTCATATATTTCAGTAAATAATTAACATGGCTAGCATACTGCTCCCTCGTTTGAGGTATTCAGTGCGGAACTATTGCATAGACCCTATAGTGGCAGACTTACAACCTGCACTATAGATTTACTGTACTTGAGATATTCATCTAGAAAAATGTGACCCTTTATATGTCATGCAAGAACATGTTCAGTGTATTCTCATTTTGTCATAACTTACATCATTGAGCAAAAACATTTGTTTGGACATACGACACAATATATCCATTCAGTATATTTGGTGTATATACAATTTCAGAACTGGGCATATCAAAATGCCACAGCAGGAGACTGATACTCTTGTTTGATTCACAAACCAATGAAAAATAGCATCTGTTTGCATTTAACCTTCAGACCTAAATACACCTGGACCAGCATGCAATGTGGCAACTCGGCTGAAATTCAGTTCCTAAACATCCATGTCTTTGTACAACTGTAATACGCTTTCTGTTAAAGGTCATTTCCACTTTAAGATGACAAAAAGCAAAGTTACATACTTTAAGACTTAATTTGCCTTAAATTACATTATGATGGGTGATGTTGTAATTACTGTGTTGCACACTATAGTATTGTATTATCTACACTGTAGAAGGAGAGGCTGACCTTTCTCTGAGTAGACCATATGCAAGCACAATATTCTGTAGCTGTCACCTGTATTGTCTGTTACATTCCGGTGAAAGTCAACCCACTTCTCTGTGAATTATAATTAGTCTGTCCATTAGTCATAGTTAAACACCAAAAAGCAAAATGGTTTGTTCACATACAAGTTACAAGGATTCCAATGCACTAGCATATGGTCTAATGATACTTGTTATTAGACTATGTGTGGACCCAGTAGTGGATTCACTTAAAAGTTGGTGATTGTTGGTGCAGAGGCTCTGAGGGGGAGGGTGGAGGATAGGGATGGAAATGGGACACCATAATCTTCTGGTGAAATGCTGCCCCGTAATTGTCTGGCGCAGGTGGCCGAATAATACACATCGCACATTTAAGCATACAGCAGACCCAATCCATTCTTGTTAGAACTGATTGCTGTCACAGAGGATGAATTTGCTTGGTTTGTGAAAGTTGTCAATATCTCCACAAATGCTCTTGTCTGCTGAGGCAGTCCATCCAAGAGCACTCCTGTGTATCTTTATTATCACATATGGGCAATTCATGAGCAAAATGCCATAGCAACAGCATGGCTTTGCCATAAATGCAATATTCAGTGATTACAACAGTACACAATACACAAAATGCAGCATCTTGGCCTTGAAGTTGCTAGCATGTCACCTATAAATAGCAGCTGGAAAAAGGAGCAATATGAGCATGAAAAGCATTCTACAACTTGTACATTTATAGTAGAGTGAGGGTACATCACAATGGACTGGGTCTTACTGTACTGATGACACATGACAGGAAAAAGTGGGACAGGTCAGTGTTTGCCATGAGTTTGCTAGACAACAAGGTAATCAGTGTCTAGCCCACCAATTCACCAGCACTTTAGACGAAATCACTATTTTCAGTGTTTCCCTACAGAGGAAATGCCTATAGTGGCATTGCTGTACTATATTTATTTATCGTCGACAGTGTATGTATTGCTGTCATTTAGAGTTGCCCAATTTTATACACTGTATTGTGTGATGACCAGCATTTAGCCAGAGCACAAGCTTTTCATTGCACAAAAAAACTACTTGAACTTTTTCAACACCCTGAAACTGCAACATTTCCTGAGGCTGAACAAGAACACACTCCACATTAGCCTAAAAACACAATTTGTCATACAGCTCCCATGTATTTACAGTGACTAACAAACTCCACAGGTTTACCACCACTCTTTAGGGGGTTGTGAGTAAGGAAGTCAATAGCCACGTCACATTACATTGACAATGAAATACACACAGTTAAAACAGGTCATCTGCAACAGGATTCTGAAAAGAATATCTCAGAACGAGTCTGACAAAAATACCAGAGGCATTCAGAGTTCTGCTTACTGAATTCATCAAAATGTAGGTCAAATACAAGTGTGGGAAACAACCCATCTGCCAGTACTAGTGTTACTAATAATTTCAGAAATACTGAAACACAGTTATTTCCATAAAATTCAAAAGACCGGAATGGTCACCCATTCCTTGTTAAATTGCTCTGAGGAACATTAAGGAAAAGATAATATATGTTAAAAAGAACCTGCACCTAATTTTTCTTGCACTGTTTTATTCAGATAGTACAGTACAGTATATGTTAGTCAGACTATTACATTTTATATTCTGTTCATTCTTTCTACAGAAAACAGATGTGGGAGAGAATTAGAAAAACAACATTCCTCATGAGATTGTTAGCCTCCTTCTTTATAGAGACCGTTTAGAAAAGCAAAAAAAAAAAACTAAGTGGAACAAATGGAATTAAAAGGCAATTTCTCAAAATAAAATTACACAGAAAGGGGAAAAAGAAACTTGTGATTTATTGTCAGTGTTCAGATTTGGCCTTAATCAATTAACTGTGTCCTTAGTTTGCCAGCCTCAAACAGCATGCCTAAATGATGATTAAGAGAGCAACTAGAAAGTGTAAGGGAAGGTTAAAGAAATATGTTCCAGTCATTTCAAATACTTGTAAATAAATACTTGATATAACTTTTTGTTAAATGTTCAATTAATTTGCTCATTTGAAGGCAATGATTAATATTAACTTTGTTTACTTTGACTCTTTTGTCAAAGGAGATGGCTTATCATAATGACAATGTCAAT
This sequence comes from Aphredoderus sayanus, assembly GCA_027564795.1. Classification (NCBI taxonomy): domain Eukaryota; kingdom Metazoa; phylum Chordata; class Actinopteri; order Percopsiformes; family Aphredoderidae; genus Aphredoderus; species Aphredoderus sayanus. The sequence continues at coordinate 10,386 of JAODUG010013657.1, read as the reverse complement.
ATTGTGTTGTTTTAATATGGCAAACAAAAGCTATTCATCTAAGTTTACATGTAAATATAAGATTACTTAACACCCAGATGGGGCATAGAAATAACCTACGGTATACTAGGATCATGCAATTAGCATATTTTGAAAAACCTATCAACCTAATGTCATAATTTCTTCAATATATTAGATATTATTTTGTTATTTCCTGCAGTTTGAGAATCTTGTTGCTGCTCTATGTAGTCATTGTAAAATAACTTGTAAAATAATGATTAGGCCTAGGCTGTTATTAACATGATAAATGCATGCTTTCCTCATCCTGTTAAAGAGGGATTTTACTGTGGAAAACCTCAACTTGCTTGAATAGGTTAAGAATTCTGTCCAGTCTCTCAAAGAAGAAAACTTTCCTTTCCAACAGTGCAGCCCAGATATACAGTAACCCTATCCTTCTTATCCTCAGTAAATCAATACTTACCTGAGCTTCAACACAAAGCTGAAGCACAAAGCAAAAGTCCTCGTTGGGAATTTTTGCATGCGTTAGCATCTCCTGTATTGCCATGGCATTTGAGCCTTTGGAATACCCACAGTGACAAAGTAGGCCTAATCCTAGTTGTGAATGCACCCACTGCTACGTCTTTATAGCATATACACCTCTACAATTAAATAATCTATATGCGATCTTAACTGCCATTCGATGTCTCACTAAGCACCAGCATCTCAGACTAAAACAAATGCTTCGTGGCCCACACACACACGTACTGTACTAACATGCACGACATTGCACGTGCAGCCGGACGTTGGCCTGACCCTTCATCTTAAATTAATTTCCTAAAGTCATGACGTGTAGTAATTATTAAAAGTTCCTTTAATGGAGGTCAGTAAGATTAGATCAAGCCATTAATCTAATGTTGTGCCATTTCAATATCATAAATCATATTTGTACATGTTTACATTTTACATTTCTTTGCACTTAACAGGGCAGTAATATCTTTGCCTGCTTCCTGTATTCATCATTGCATGAATATTGATGGGGTATCTCTCCAGGCACTTAATCTAAAATGAATGAACACTAGCTTCAGGCTTAGACAGATCTGCACAAACACAGCATGCTCATTAAAGATCAATTGTATAATAATACACACCTGTCCGGAAAAAGAGTATCCTTTCTGGTCCTTACTCTGAAATCTGAGATTAAGTATCAATGTGTTTTGGTATTATGTGCAACAACCATGTCAGTTAGGCCTATAGTAATTTGTTCACTTGTGCTCCTGAAATGCAATTATTGAGCAAAAGCGACTGCTGTTTATAACACATCAATCACCAGTTGCTCTGTCATTCCCATTTTTTTTCTTTTTCTTGTCAACCAATAACCAATTAGATGACTAAGTAATAACCAATAACAGTGAAATGTATAAAGAAGACTGTACATTTTAACCAGCCATTATCAAAATGATATATATTATCAGTGATAATGGATGCGTGGTCTATTTATGAATTTAAATGTGATGAACTGTTACATGTAAATCATCACATTGGCAGAAAAGAAGAGAGCAACTGGACATAGATAAGTCATAATTACACAAATGGTGATGTATTCCTGAGATACTATTTAAAGCAGGTGATTTTTCACTCATGCTGTGTATACACACATATAGAAAAGTATTTTTTCATACACCTGCTGGTGTCATCCAATAAAAAATCTACATCTACTATATTTAATACCCCATGTGGTTCTGTAGAAAATGTCCAAAGTCACACCTACAGAATGTTGTCATTGTTCTCCTTTTGGTTCCACATTGTTGTTTTAGACACTGGTTAATTCCTTGGGGACACAGTCATTGCTGTACACACAGTTCATGAAGTACCCACATTCAGGTAAGGCAAGAAGTGGTTATAAGTTTGAATTCCCCTAATACCTTCCATTAGCACCAACTGACCAATAGCAGGAATAGTAATAGTAATAGGTAAACAGCCATTCCTCCACAAATTGCTGCTCTATGTGTACCACTGTGTTTGAGTGAGGATAGAGTCTTACAGTACAAGAGAGAGAGACAGAGAGAGAGAGAGAGAGAGAGAGAGAGAGAGAGAGAGAGAGAGAGAGAGAGAGACTAGTCCCTTTGTGGTATTCAGTCATGTTTTTGGAAAGCACAGCCAGAAAACATCTAAAATAGGTCTAGCATAGGATGTCAAATGGCTGCTAAATATGCCCCTATTATAGTTACATGCTGTTCCTTCCCTGTCCTGTCTGGCTCTAGATCACTCTTCTGCTTTACCACAACAATGATTTACTCCCCGCTAACTACTTGCCTGTGATACTGTAGTTATCTTTTGCTGACTGTGCTCCAAAAAGCAATCCTACCATAAGAGATTGCCACAACACTGAACCTCCACTGATTCACACAGGACCCAGGTCAAAATGTAATTGAAATTACTGAAATTACTTCTGAGCTTCACCTTATTTGGAGTGGTTAATGGAAATCGAGCAATTCAATTTGTATCACAGTGCCAGCATACTACAGTGCAATCAGTGCTGGAGAAATATTATTATTATATTATATAGCATATAATCACAGTGCATCTGTTCTATAGTTGGGGTCTCGTATCGTGTTTGCATTTACAATGTAAATGTAACTGTAAATGTGAATGTAAATGTTTGCATTTTAATTGAACTCTGACGGACATGAAGTGTTTGTTTCACTATTACTGTAGGTGGACTGTTCATTTCTGCATGTTTCTGCATATATCAATCAATATGGCTGCTCTCCTGACAAGTTCAAACATGTTCAAGACACATGCTGTACAGTATGTATGAGGTAAACATTATTGTGCTGGTAAATGTGCACTGAGGGATATTATTCCTCTCATATGACCATAATAACAGTAGCCTAAACTTGCATAATTACATGTACTGTAAGTAACTTATGTAGAGTAACAGAGACTTGCTTTACGCTCATGTCTCAGCTTTCTGTTTTGCTAGCTGTATGGCCTTGTACAGTAGTTAGTGTCTGCCCAGAAATTGCAACATTTGATAGTTCAATCCCCAGCTGCCATGCCAAAGTACTATTAAATGGCGCTCATCATTACTGAAACAGATTAGACTATCCAGTTCATTTTATCACATACTACGCTGCAGAGTAGGGAGAACGTGGACTGTCCTTGAGCCATTCAGATTCACACAAGCTTGATATTGCACTTACAGTACACTGCAAATACTACTTTACTCTGTGACAAAGCAGCAAAGGAATTTTGGGCCAAAAGTTCTTGTCATATTTGTTGTGAATATTAACAAATTATAAATATTCACTAAATATGTGAGTAAAAAGTCATGTTCTAAAGCATATTAGTGGATGTTCACAATGCATTTGTGCCCACAGTCTTGTAAAGGGCAAATGGTTGGCTTTATCTGTCCCAACTCACTTTACTTTCCACTAAACGTTCCATAATGACTAAAAACGAAATGAGTATTGTAAATGTCATTTTGTGTGCCACTCAAATGGAAAAACTAAAATATGTATTGGTGAGTGTACCCACCTCACCCACACACTATTGTGTTTAAATATTTAAAATCAACAATTAAAATGTCTCTGAAATGTACCCTGAACTTTGAATCACCCTAATGGGATTTCACTTCATACTATCTACAGTATCAATCAAATAAACAAGAAGAAAATCACAGAAGGATGTGCAATAAGCTGGCCACAATACATATTTAAAAAAATGTTTTATAGTAGAATGGAATTGATTTATTTAATATGTCTTATTTAATATATGTTGGTAACAGACAAGCATTGAACCCACATTAAATGTTTGATTGATGGAGGATACAGAAGAAGAAAGGCCATCTGGCTTCTTTGGCCACTCTAATACAATGCACTTTATTTAATTATTTGGTTTTTCATCTCCTTCCAATCACATTCTGATTCTGTCATATAGTGCAAACCCCATGTTGCCCATTAGCACTAATATGCTGTTTATCATTTGGCAGTGGAATATGTTGTTTGTATCTTGACAGTTGTTTGGATTGGATACTTCAACATCTCTTGGCTGAGTTTGCTAGAATACTAGCATATCTTGTGTTCTTTCTCTGGAATCAAATGTTGTTAAATAATATTATTAAACGTCACCCTAATAGCTATAGAAAAAGTGGAGAGTGAGGCAAGTTTCTTGAATCCAACTCTTCATTGATTTTTCATTTCCTACATCAAACTGTTGCTTTTCCATATAAGAGAGTTTGTCTCATGATTGAAGGCATCACCTTAATTGTACATTCCAGCACTCTATCAAAAGAAAAAAAGTGAGGTAAGATATTATAATCCAAGGTGAGGTGAAATTCACTGTATGCTAGCTGTGTGTGTGCATGCTGTAAAATAATTTGGTGTTGCTAAACAGCCCTGGCTCTGTAAATTAGAACACAAACACGGTAGCAAAGAATGTATAAAAATTACTATAGGTTAGCATAGACATTTCAAAAACATTTTACTAATTTGTTTTTGTGGAATCAATCCCAACTTGTATTATGGAGAATTCTCACACCTATAGTCACACTGAGCATCGTTTCTCAATCATTGGTAACTCAAACACAGTAATTGTTCTCCCAGAGAACACCTTGCTCAATAATGCTTCCCCTGTAATGTGCTCTGTTCCACTGATTATCTGTCATGATAGGCTTTAACTGATGGACAACAAATTGACTGCATCATCTTAACTTCATCCAATTTCATCAACAAACAACAACAAACCAAATATTAAACATTGTTTTTCAAACATATTAATGAAAAGAAATCTGATGAGTAAGCACCCCCTGCTGTTTTGGCTGATGGTGTATTTTGTTGAATGTAATTCTTTTCAAACTACATTTTCCATTGTGATTGTAGGCAAAATGCTAATTCTGATCAGATGCTCTACATGTAGTACAGACAGAAACATTCAAATTGTGTAATGATAGTGGATTTGACAAATTATGCCTTTAAGAAGTGTCTTGCTTCCAATTGAAAATGAATCAAACCCCTTTCATATGAAACACTCAACTGAGTTTAGAGCTAAGGGGCAGAAAGGTGGAGTATAAGCAGAGGATAATAATACACCTCTGCATCAGTCTTTCAATGTGCAAGAGTTTAATTAACCAAGCATCTCTTTTGCAATATTTTAAAACATTTGTTGATTTTCTGTCTCTACTACTTCCCTCTTCATTGCACATAGAAAAGTCAAGGAAATCATCTCCAAAATGCACAACGTGTCCTGGTCCCCATGTCACCTCACAACATCATCAAGCTGTACTGTACTGATTGCTGAAGTTACAAATCACTTTCTTGCTGGAAGTATTCCACCTGCTCTCAAAACTGCCATTATCAACCCCTGTCCCATAAAACCTTTTGTAGACCTGAAAGCTCCAGCCAATTACTGGACAATTTCCAGCCTGTCCTTAACCCATCCACAGGACCTGGAAATGGTTGTTACTGTCGAGCTGGAACAGAAGTCCCTGTAGTTTTTGTTCAACTAAAAGCACTACTCTGGGACAAATATAACCTCCCCAGTGGTGGCTTATGCTGGTTCATGTCTACAGTATCTTTGATGCTCTGACCACCCAAACTTACTCAATCAGTACCTGCACTAACTTCAGCTGACTTCTGCCTTTCCAGTGTAAAGATTTCACTGGTAAGCTGCACAGAAATATACCTTCTCACAAAAAGTTGGGTTTTACCAAGACCACCGTGCCTCTTCTGTCAAGAAACATGGGATTCAAATTGAAAATGTAAACTAACACGTACACCCCCACCCCACCCCAAAACAAGAGCAAACATTACCCTGCAATTGACCCCTATACAGTACCACACCCCCATATACACATTGTGGGGTAGTAGCCATGAGCTGTAAACCACCTATTTTTCAATTACAAAAACAAAGATTATTTCCCAAATCTCAAAAGTCTAAAGCACCGTTCACTATACCAGGCAAGGCTGCCTCTCTCCATTTCCCTACAAAAACCCAACCATGACTCTGTTAGACATTATGACCCTGGGGGAGTCTATCCCTATAGGGGACGCTGCACAAACTCTTCCTTAATACCATCAGCCAAATGTTATGATTGCTTAGGGATAGTGGCCTGATGAAAAGGCTGTTACATTCAGGGGAAGATTGTGAGGGTTGTGAAGCTCTCCGCCGATGCCATTCTCCCCTTTATGCCAAGGCATTATAATGATTTCATGCCTCAATAAGTTGCTCAGACTACCGTATTGAATAGAACTGGGGTATTCCCTTCAATTTATCATTAGCCTCTATTTCCCAAAACAAATGAGTACAATCGGCGCCCTCACACCTTGGTCATCAAATCATACTCGACTCTATGACCATGAAATTGTCCCATTTATGGGCAACTCAAAACCCCCCTAAATTGTCGCAGTGAAGGATATAATTTGTGCCGCTTTTTGCCTACAGCAGTTAACTAGCAGTTGCACTACTAAATATGTGATCTCTTGGCATTGCCACAAAGTAAGCAGCATAACCTATTGGTTCATTCAGCTGTAAGGTCATAATTGATCTATTGTAATTTCCGAATATTGAAGATGTGCCTCACTCACATTTTGTTAATATTGATACCCCCACTTTGAGCATGTCTCTTCCTTTTATGGGCTCGGCTGTTGACGATATGTCAGGTCTTTAAATGTAGTCATATCTGTGATATGACAGTACAGTAATAATTAAGATGTCTGTCTTTTTCAAAAGATTGATGGTGAGTGAGGTCAGCCAGAAACCAAGGAATGCATTTCAGTGTAATATATTTCTTAATTACTTTTCCCACCTTAGTCACAGGATGGGCACTCTATTAACCTAAAACAGACTAAATATATTTGACCAATGATGAATCATATATGATACAATCAGAATAGTGCTAATATGTTGACAATGCCTTCCTATAATTTACTTCATGTGGTGTTAAATGTATGGCTATCTGTCTGATTTGGAAATTAGGATGTCAGGTCACAACCTTGCTGTCAGTAAACAATAATCTCAAATTAATCGTTCACAGGATATTTAATGGAACTATATAATGGGACTACTGCCGTTGGAAGCTAAATAATTGAAAGGGTATGTACCTTTAATCCATCTACTCACTATAGGTAGGGGTAGATGCATATGTTCACTCAGGTGCAAGGGCGCCAATGTGAATGCGTGAACTTCCTTTTTACTACCATGCCTCAACAGATATTCAAAACAGAAAATTATCTTGCTGTATTGACCTTATACTTCCATTTTGTATAAATTGGAAGTTATAAGCAGCAAGATACATGTAAAAAATGGTAATTTCAAGGGGAAAAGAACACAATGGTGGCAACAAGTAATGCTCATGCTCTAAGTGTATATAACTCCTGTAATTATTCAAAGTGTTCAGTCTGTGACCACAAAGTAGAGTGTAAGACAACATCCGATCTGAATGTGGTGGGCTGTTGCCAAATGCTGTCACACTTGGCCATGCTTAGAGTCTCACAGGAAATCTGCATCAGACAAACTCCTACTCATTCCATAACTTGGTACAGTACTGCCTTGCAAGGGCTACTGGGTATGTGTGATTAACCTGTCTTCATTCATCAGTCCACCCATCTTCTAGATCACATACAGTACATACCACTTCTGCTCTTTTCATCACAAATATTTGATAACATGAATAGCATGTATTTTTTTCATGAAATCACTGATGATGATTAAGACTAAGTCTGGTATGAAATGAAATTGTATTTGCAAATACAGAATAGACTGCAGAATAAAATGGCCATGTTGAAAAAAATACAGATCATAATCATGTATCTGCTGTCAGCAGTTTTTGTGGTAGAGGGTATAAATAAGATACAATTTCATAGGCACTTTTAACATCTACTGTAAACTTTGACATATTTATTAAAGTTTACTTTACTGCTATCTAATATAGCCTGTGACTAGTGCCTTCAATTGTCTGACAAATTACAATGCAAGCAGAGCAGCATGAGTAGAGGTTTGTCAAATTCACTGAATGAGAAACAACCTTAAAATGGACTACCAATGACATGAGGCAGACAGCATAATTTCACTCAATTAGCTTTTGTTGAGACAGCGTGTAGCTCTCGGAGTTAAAAGAAAATATGGAACCGTGGATTGAAAAAACTATAAAAGAAAAACAGAAAAGGAATGATATGTGCAATGGCAAACCTCAGCAATAAAAATACGTTTGTCCTTCATGGGCTGAGACATTTAACTTTTGCATTAAATTCGGTCAAAAAAGAAAGTCAAAGGTTTATAATGTACGTGTGGTTGTCATTCATGGACATTGGCATCCCCTGCACTGACCAGCATAACTTATCCATTCAAATCTCCCATATCAGTATAATCATATTGAGTGATATCTGAATGTAACAGTTGTACTACTACACCATAATACTGCTAATGATAAGCTACTTTAAGGAAAGCTAGAAAACAACCCATGTCTATAAGTTTGCCAATACACCAAACCTTATTTGGGTTGACACGATTCACATACAGTATGGGGAATCTATTATGTCACCAACAGGGAGAAATTTTGATCTGGCCTGTAGTCTAACTGACCTCTGACTCTCTTTATTCATTTGGGAGAGAATATCTACTTAGTTGCAAATTTTCTCAGCAATTAATTATTAATATTAATAAATGTTCAAATTACTTTGACTTCAGCGTACAGAACAGTAAATACCCTTGTTTCTCTGTCTGTGATTTTCCATTTATTGATGCCATCTGGATTTTTAGAATAATACATTGCAACTATTCTCTGCAACTACTCTTTGTAGGATGTGGAGGATTATAGTAGAGTAGGAATAAAAAGATTCTTGTGTTTTGTACTATTTACATTGAAAGCGAAAATATGAAAATACTGGGGGAAAAGGCACACTGACATTCAATTCCATGTCACATGTTACTGTACAGTACATCATACAGTAGCTGTACAGTATAATGTAGCTATAGACTGGTAAACTGATGCTCTTTTCCCTCATTTCCTTCAACTTCTACAACTTCTATCTTATGTTTGTTCAAGGGTTTGTCTATTACATCCGTACAATAAAAAGTGAGTGACCTCAGGCTACGGAACATTGATTTTCCAGACTTTACTTCCTGACTGCGTAAAAGCTTTCTCATGTATGAAATAGAGACAATGGCAGAATAACATCCATTATTTACAGTTCACCATTCAAAATCTCTTCACTGGTTGGTTGCCACTTCCAATGGTACTACAGTGGTATAACATTCGGCATTTAAATAAGGCTATATGCTGAGTAATAAGGAATACTATACAGTCTAGAACACTGTACCATAGATTCTTGATTATGTTTCACAGTTTAAATCACAGTTTAAACATATTTAGCAGAGCTTCCCTCTTTCCATTTAGTTGAATCAATTTGCAAATTGTGTTATCAGATCCCGGTGGTATCGACAGAGCAAACCCAATTTGCATTGAATCCATGCATGCTTTACTAAAGCTCTGAAGCCTTGCAGGTAAGAAGCACGTTTCACGGAAATTGTTATGTCAGCATTCAGCAGTATTATAAATAAGTAAATGTATAGAAAGAAACTTGTAAAATGTGTATGCTTTCTATTTCTTTTTTAAGTTTCTCAGCAAAGCAATTTTTGTTGGTCTCAACAATAATCAAATTGTGAAAAGTTCTTCACTCCGGAGTTATAAGCTATACAGAGTTTGTACTGCTTCAAGTAAATGCCAGTATGTAAGGTTTTAGAAAATTGTAAAAATCTTCTGTATGTTTATATGCTCGTATTCCACTATAATTAAGAATACAATGAGTTTTCTGTGTACGCACAAATTTGGCTAGCAGTCTTCCATATAAACGTCTCCACATTGTAGGGTTTTAGGAGTATGTGTGTGGTCTGCTACTATAAAGCATGTTTTCTTATTTACAGTACATGTCTTAGCAAGAGTGACTTTTGCTTGTCAGATATACTACTGCACAGTGTGCAGAATCAGCTGTGGACCTCCAGATTTTCTAAATGTTTCCCATACTTAAATGGACTGCATTTATATAGCGCTTTTCCAACCTGCCAGCCGCTCAAAGTGCTCTACAGGATTGCCTCACATTCACCCATTCATGCATACATTCATACACCAATGGTGGTGTCAGCCGTGCAAGCTCCAACCACTGGATTCTGTAAGAGGTTAGCTGTCTTGCCCAGGAACCATTGCTGTCCTTACCTGAAGTATATACTAAATATTATCCTGTAAATCATTCGTAAACCCATGCAAACAGAACAAACTCCTTTACAGAAACAAGGCTGGTGTTCAATTGTATGTCCAAAAGTACATTACTAAAAATGGTGTGTGTGTGTGTGTGTGTGTGTGTGTGTGAGAGAGAGAGAGAGAGAGAGAGAGAGAGAGAGAGAGAGAGAGAG
>JAODUG010013648.1:0-24120 GCA_027564795.1 Aphredoderus sayanus | reverse complement strand
ACCAGGGAAAACATAAAACCAAACGTAGAAATCCGGAGTCCCATTCCCACCATCCCCGAGGGAAGAAGAAAAAGAAAAGCAAAGCAAAAACAGTTTTAAATTGGATATTCAGAGATTATTTGCAATTATCTTTTATAAAACAAACCCTAGACTCTAAGACCTGTCTTACCTTTTTATATATTTCGTGTAAAATAGTGAGAAACAAGAATAGAGTAAACCACTACCAATGTCCCCTGATGTATTATGGTGTGTGGGATGGACAAAATGAGGTACATTCCCGGTATATGGAGGATTTAGCTTGTGTGTGCATCTTAAGTCCTCTGCTACTTCTCTCAAACTCTGTAATATAATACCATTAAGTTGCTTCTGTCTCTCTGCTATCATCTGGGCATTGTCATGCACTTTGCAGACACATTATCTCATCGTTTCATTCCTGTTTTTGGCAGATGTCAAAATGTATTACACATTCATTTTTTAGATAATTTGTTTTTAATTTAAGATTTGTGCTGTCCCTTATCTGTTCTGGTTAAAAAGCAATTTAAAAATCGATGAATGCAAGTGCTGGCAGCTAATACAATTAAGACATATTATGTTTGCTACACTAATCAATATGTCAGTAGTTGTTTTGAAAAATATTTGCCCATAAACTTTCAATGTCCAATATACATCCTTATATAATTATATACGTTATAATTATCTTTATTTAAATTTTAGTGTTTGTGAGTGTATATTGTGTACAGTAAGTGTAGTTTGTTAGTTGTTGGTTTTCATTCTGAGCATTGCTTGTGTTTCATGTCCCAGAGAGGAGGTTAGCCTGCCAGCAGACGTCCAACACAGCCTTGCTGTGGAGGCTGAGGCCAGAAGACAAGCCCAGGTTAAAGTAAGACCTCCTATCCTCATACATTGTAATTAGTGTTTTTAACACTGCAAGACCAGAGCATTAGCTTAAAATGTATGGTTTAAAAGTGTAAAACATAAATGGAATTGTTTACAGTACTCTATGATCTGTGTGTGCATGATAAAAAGTAATGTTTACACTCATTAACTAGCGTAGTCTGTTGTTTTTAAGTTTTTCTCAAAAACATATAATTAACCTGGAGGACTGTACAAATGCAAAATATTTTCTTAATGTTGAATCATACATTAAAATAAAATGTATACCTGCGATACTCTCTCACCAGGTGATAGCAGCAGAAGGAGAGAGGGCAGTGTATCAGGCTCTCCAAAATTCACTCTCTTGTTCTGCTTCTGTTACTACCCACCACCACCAGAGGCCCCACCTCCTCTCCTCCGATCGGCCCACCATAATCCTCACACTGCCCTCTGACCTCCTCACTGTGACACCTGACCTCCTTCCCCCTCCTCCTCCACCAGTGAAGGAGGGGGAGGAAGCGACAGACTCTCCCATGATGTGAAATTACTATGTCACACTTGCTGATGTTAGTTAAAAATCAATGTTAATTCAAATATATTTAACAATATCCTCTGTGAAATATACTGATAACATTTATGAGACAAGATATATACATAAACAAGATGAATAAACAGCCATTCCAGAAACACAATGTATAATAGTTTTTTTTGGTTTATTCAGGGTTATGTGTTTATTTCATTTTATTCATTTACAAACTTTTACAGTCAGTCAGTTTTCTCCTGATGTTTTCAACTGGCTATCTACAGGCTACATGTTACAGTAGCTCCCCCATGTGTTCATAATTAGCACCACATCAATAGACCATCTTAAATTAAATATGGATTTGTATTACTATGGAGTTATTATATTATATTTCTTGTTTACTTACTGTATTAGCTCACAGCATCACAGCATCAACAGCACTCAGGAACAGTCTGGAAATGCCAGGGGGAATTATGGGTAGAACTATGGTTGCAAAGGGTTGGAAACTCTCCAGTAAAGTTCCAGAATTTTTCAGATGGGTAGATAAGCCCTGGAATTTTGGTACTTTTGCCTAAATTAATCAAAAGCATTATCCTATAACAAAGAATGTTTTGTGGGATAGACAAATCAATTCCTGCAAACCTCTGCATGTACAGTGCATGTTTTCATCACACAAAATGGGCAACCCAGTAATACATAGACTCAGGGTCACATTTGACTTAAAACACATCAGAAACATTAGGTTCTAATGTTGGAGTAGTCTCCTGTGTTTAGGGGTTTTTCTTGGGTCTCCTGGATTTCTTGGCAGCAGAGGTGCCTCTTGCTTGGACCGGTTCAGCTGGTTCAGACATTTTTTTTGTCTCTGCAACACAGACAGACAGTAAAATGGACCACCTGTCACACCCAGGTCCTGGGGTTTGATCAGGCCTTCCTCTCGTCGGCGCGTAAATCACCAGTTTGAGTGCCGTGGCAGCCTGTCCCCTTCCCCACACCTGTCTAGTGATATTGCCTGTGCCTTTTCCCCTTGCCGTTATTGTCTGTGTACTTTGTTACTGTAGGTTTTCCTACTGCCGTTGTTGTGTGTATGGTAAATGTTACACTAGACAGTCACATATTATACATACATGATATACCACTTTGTTTTATATAAATATATATAAGTATAATTAATAATACAAATATGTACAGTATATATGTTAGATTAATTGAGTGTCCCTGGTTCTGGGCTGGTTTTAGACTTGTTTTGGCCAGGTTTTTAGACTGGTTATAGGCTGGTTCTGCACTGGCTTTAGGCAGGGTCTGTGACAGGTTACCTTTGGGCTTCAGATGGTGTGAGGTTGGTAGATGTCTTTCCAGGTCCTGGATCCTGACCAGGGCATCCTGCAGCGCCTCCTCTGCCATGAGAGCCCGCTGCTCTGAACTCTGGACCTGAGACACTGCCAAGCTGGCAGGCAGGAGGTACTGTCAGTAGTAGTAGTAGTAGTAGTAGTAGTATCAGTAGCAGCATAAACATTTGTAGTAATACTAGTACTGGCTTTAGTATCAAAAACATTATCGATGGCAGTGCTAATGGTTAGAGCCTAAATAGCTGTGCTAGCAGTTATTGCCTTTGGAATGCTAATAGTGTTGCTAACAGCAATAGTAAAAACCATTAGTAGTATTAAGTTGGAGTCAGTCATGTAGTAGGAAGACTGTTGATATTTGAACTCGATCAAAACAAAAACACCTCTTCCTTAAATGCCACAGGGAGCTCCCTCAGAAGCGACCAGCCCACACATTGGCAATGTCAAAAGTGTATTAGTGCCACCTTTAACCCTCATGATGTCCTGCGGGTCATAATGACCCAAATCACTAGCTCTTTGTGGCAGATAGAAGGCGCTAAACCTAATTCTACAGCTTACACAGACATGTGATGTGCACTGCTGTCACAACAAGGTGTGGGTTTGAAACCTGAAGACAACAGGATGGTTAAAAGGCACAAAAAACAGCACAAATACATAAAGAAAGTAAATACAAACAGCAATGACAATAAAAAGAACCATACAATCATACACAATCAGATGGTGCCCTCTGGTGGTTCAAGACAATATTTTAAGGGCATCACAAGGGTTAATAGCAGAAACAGTATTCACAATATTAAAGTACACCTACTGCAGTTCTCTCTGTAGCACTTCTACTGTGGCCAGTGAATCAAAAGCTTTCTGGGCGTTGTCTGTGGTTGGACACGACACCAAGTCCTCAGTCTGACAGACAGCAGAGAGGTTAAAGGCCTACATGCAACCAGGGTGAATGTGTTTAAACCGTGAGCACAGCTGCTCTGCTCACCCCGACTAGCGTGACACTGCTCTCTCCCAGCATCCTCTCTGTGATGATCCCATCATAGTCGATCATCTTCAGCACAGAGCCAGGCTGCTGCCTTCCCCCTGCCTCCTCCTGGTGGTCTGGGTGCTCCCCCTGCAGGTCAGAAGCAGTGGTAACCTGCCAGGACAGAGCACAGCCCAACATTAAAAATAACACATAAATATATATATACACAATCTATATGCTGTTGGCCTACATGTACTGTTTGTTTCGTTACAAAGCTTTCCCTATGTCAGATGTCTCTTTGGGAACCAATAGAGTAAGCACACAAGCATAATCGGTGTGTTTGTATGTGCTGAGGGTAGCCTACTAGACTACTGGTAGCTTTCTCCTGAGAGTCGCGTCTTTAACAGACATGTACACAGACCTATGTGTTTGCATGGACTACAGAACTGATACTGAACGCGACTTGTTTTACTCATGACAGTGGGACACATTGGGGTGTTGTACCAGAGACTCAGCGCTGATCACATGAGTGAGGGAGGCGGGCCCAGGCTGCTTGACGGACTGCTCCACAGGACCACCACTCATATCCGAAAGCAGGATCTCACAGGTGTCCACCCAATCACTGCACTCCCTCTAGAAAAACCATGAGCATGAAAAATGCACACACTACAATTTCTGGATGACATACCATCAAGTCACCCAACACATAACTTTCAGTGTTCACCTGTAACTGGTTGCGCTCATATACATGGGTGTCAGTGCTGAGGTCAGACTTGCTCTTCTGAAGCTCTTCATCAGGAATCAACTGGCAGGAGCTGCAATTGAAAGGTCTCATGAGGCAAAATGATCCTGGAGCCAAAACATAATGTGAAATCTGAGTCTAGACAGACCTACCATATGAAGACCAATGAACATTGTAGACCTGGCCTACAGTATGTTGTAAATGTATATCTTATAAAACCAATCCCACTGATATAATGTGTGTGTGTGTCTATCTACTATCTACTGTATCTATCTATCTATCTATCTATCTATTATTAACTGCCAACATTGCTTGAGGATGTCTCTTTCTCCTCCAGTGGTTGTCATCTCCTTAACAACCACTGGTATAACCACCTGTTTAGCTCACTAATCAGTCCCCTGTCAATACCTGGTGATATAGCTGGAGAAGGTGTGGAGTTTCTGGGCCAGGCTTCTGGCATCCTGTTCCAGTTTCTCCAGAGAGACCTGTGTGACAAGGTACTGGGTTGTGGAGCTGGCCAGCAGGTCCAGATCTTGGTCCTGGCTGTGGTCTGGCACCAAGATTAGCATGTCTGCCATCCAGCGCGTCTGGGCTGTCTGGAGTAAATACACCTGGCCCATTGGGAGAGGGAATACATCATAATGCTGTCACTAATAATAGTAATATTTACTCCTCAGTATTTTAACAATGAAGAACAACAGAGATAAATACTGGAAAGATACTGTAAAAAGACTAATGGAGAAGATTACAAATATGGATTATGACCAGCTCATTTAAATGTGTGAAGGAAATATAAGGTCCATAGAATGTTCAGGAAGATGAGATTCATTAAGACCCACTGAAGAACAGGACAGAGAAAAGGAGAAAGGAATGGTCTTACACATGAGGCGAGACAACAGGTCAGACCCACCTCCTCAGACAATCTGTTGTTTTCATAGTTCAAGAAGTTTGATTGGCTGGTGATGAACTGTCGGATGATGTCAAATACATCTTCCATCTCTATGCTGTAAGACACACAGAGTGTTATGTTAAATGTTTTGCAGACTGTAGCAGACTGTTATGCAATGGGTAACCTCCCAGTTATTAATGGTACTAAATTGTGCCAAACTTTATCAGTCAAAGGTGTAACTAAAGTAAACATAACAGTAGGACAATCTATACTTTTTTCATAACTCTGAACTGAAGGCATTGCTTCAATTTCTGTGGTGAGTTTATGCATTTCAATCTAATGTCATCTTACGTGTCATGTTGTGATGAGTGTTCCCTGTCATGCTCTGATTGGCTTCTGGACACAGTCTTTAGGATGCCCTTGGCTTGACTTTGCCAACCATGCAGCGCCTTCTCTAGCTTCTGCCAATCCGAGACCTTCATATTGTGTGGGTGACCAATCGCTGCCCTGAGATTGGTTGCCCAGGACTCTATCATCCCAGCTAGAGACATGATCTCGACGCGGACCCCTGATACATGAATTTGAATGAATTTCAGAATTTGACCTCCAGTCATTATATTTATGTAAAACAAGGTGGGACTCACCTTTCTCCCCTTTGACACAGATGCCTAGCTGTTTGTGGAGCTCAGACACAGCCATGCTCATTTCCTTCATGGCCTCCTGGCCCCCAGGGGGCGCTCCATCTGGTCCTGGGTGTCTCCTGAAAATCCGAAGCCCTGCATCGACCCAGACTTCCTGCAGATGACACAACATCTCCAACAGCTCTTGACAGGAGAGTAGCAGCTCGCCCTCATAACGCTCACACTGCACAGTCAACATCTGAGAGAAAGACCATAATGTTTAGATTATAGCTTCCCAGCCACTTGCACCTCCAACTAGAATAAACATACAGAAACATGCATGTGCACACACTGCACCCCCACACAATAATTAAAAGTATTGTCTTACATTTGACCACTGCGTCAAGTCAGCACAGATCTCCTCTAAAATGCTCTCATATTTTGGATTTGGGTTCCTTAAGAAAGTAAATATATATACAGTATATATATAAACATAAAGCACAATTAATAGATAATTAAGCCACGTGCTAACCTGGTCATATAAAAACATGACCTATGAATAGCAAAACATATAATTCTGGTCAGAGGTCTGTAGAGAGTAGAGATTCGTATTTTTTTTAAAACAGAGTGCAGTTGTGACCAGAGTGGCTGCTTATATGAATTATGCTATGCAGTTTTAAGACAAAACAGTTCTCTACTGGTTGTGTGCGGAGCAAAATGCTAGCCACTTGGTGATGCCATCCTGGATGTTGTGTATCTGTTGACACTGAGCATGCTCAGTTTGCCTCAAGGTGGACATGAAGACACTCAGCTCATCCTTCCATTTGTCAGTCATCTCCATGACAATGTTCAGGTCCTCTGTATCCTAGATACACAGGCTCAGTTACGTCTAGCTACTAGGATGATGTTCGAACAAGATATTGTAATGTATAAATATTAACATATATTTAATTTGTCAAATAAGATGAATACATTCAGTACATGTTAAACTAGCATGTAGTGTCTATGTGTGTACCTTGGAAGACAGCAGGAGAGTGAAGTGTTTTGCGGTTTTAGACCAGGCCTGTTCACTTACATGAAGCCTGCTGGCCACATGAATTTTCTTCACACGGATGATCTAAGAACAAACACACATGCGTGCACGCACACACACACACACACACACACACAATAGTGTATATATTATTGACCAAAAGTTACTGTACACAAGTGTGGTGTGCGTGTATATGTGTGTGCTTTGTCCAGTCAAAGTCAAAGCTGTTAGCCAACACTACCGGGAACACATCTTATGATGCTGAGCTTTTGTACAGTAGGATGCTACAAGTGGCTTGTGGCCATCTGCTCTGCCACAGTTTGTGGCGTGAAGCAGATTTGTAATCCTTTAATTTTGGTATAACTTGTTCAGAAATGTTTAGGCAAGCGAGAATCAGGGCAGCTGCTCTTTAACTTTTAAATCTCCCTATCTGCTGCTGGTGAGTAGGGCAACTCAGCTCAGTACGAGCAGCAGTGTTTCAGACCAGGCACGGTGACAGACGCCTGAGCTCTGTGGTAAGAGAAACTAGGGTGAGTGGCTCCATGGTGTTCCGTTGTTGTTTATATAAACATAACTGTAGCAGCAAACCAATTTAGAGGTTAGATTATTGTAGGTTTGGAGACAGACCTTCAGTGCCAGACTGTAAGTGACATTCCTCCAGAGGTCTCTCTCCTCAGCCAGCTTCTCCAGCTCCACCTCTGCTCTTCTTCGCTTCATCTCATACAGGTCATGATAGTCCTGCAGCAGACTGAGAGGAGACAGTGTTATACCGGTACCTGTCTTCAAGTACAGGACAATTAGGTCAGTGGTTCTCATGTTAAACATCTAATTTCAAACATTTGAGAAAAGAAAATTACATATATTTTTTGTTTTATTATGAATAAAACATTCATACTTTTTAAATTGTGTTAACTATTTATACAGCTTTGGAGACCACTGTACATTTTAAAAGAAATACTGTAAATATAATACATACAATTTGTGTTCAATATAAATAAAGTTGTATAAATAGTAAAACCAGAGAAATCCTGGGACAGTTGGTGACAAGCAGGCAGCAACATTAGCATTGTTTGGGAGTCAAATGTCCTAATTACTAGACTATCCTGTCACAATTTTTAACATTTTCCGATTTTTTTGAAGGTTTCCTTTGAATGAAGGTTTACTTTATTTCCTGTGTTAAATGTGGGCTTGTGAACCTCTTTAAGACTGAAACCAGGATTCAGAAATGAGTTTAGAATTAAGACAGTTCAGAAGCAGAATCAAATATATTTTAATTATAATTAATATTTTAGAAGTATAAAATGTTTTTATTTTTTAAATAACATAAATTATAGGAAGTGTGAAGGAAGGCTCACTCTGTATTCTTCTGTGCCTGGTAAAGGGCTTCAGCCAGCTCCTCCTGGGCTCGCTGGGCCTGCTGGGTAACAGTTTCATTATGGGCCCTGATGTCAGACAGCTCCCTGAGGACAGAAAACAGACCTCTTTGGAGTGGCCTCCAACCCACACCTGGGTGACTGCACCCATGACATAACTACAGCCTAGAGTTTACAACACATCAAGTATGTTCTTGTTCTACGCTGTGAGAACAGAGCCTGCTACAGGAAATGAGGTAATGAACCTATCTATCTGCTGGATGGAGATCTTGAAACAGAGGATTTCCTCCATGAGTCTGCGGTCCAGGACTCGCTGGGCCACGGTCTCAGTGTGGAGAGCCTTCAGCTGCCTGGGAACTCGCTCCAACAGGGATGCATACCGCTGTCTAGACAGGAAGCAGTCTATGTTACACTTAAGGTAACATAGCTTCTATTTGCCATAATTACTGTGTTACTATATCTTTGTGTGTGTCTGTGTACTGTATGTGCTCCAATTATGCATTATACGGGGCGAACATAATGGCATGAATGAAAGATTATAGCTGCACAACTGTAATTAAATTACATTTTATAGAAATGCAACATTATGTTAATATTCATTTATTATTAATATTAATTTATTTAATTACCGGTAACCATCAGCAACTGGTATGCATTTTAAAATCTGAATTAAAATCATACACATTTTACAACTATGAATATATTGAGGTGATGAGTTAATGGTTTCTTTATTCCAAAATATGTACATATAGGACTTTGTCTAAATAAACAGCTGAGCGAGGATGATGATGATAATGATGACCTGAGCTTGGCAAGCAACTGGCCCTTCTCAACACACTCCACGCTGGCCTGCCGGATGAGCTCGTGGAAGACAATGTTGTAAATGTTCTGCTCCTCCTGGACCAGCTGTAGTAGAGCCTGCATCTGAACACCGCCGGTGGAAGACAACGGGGAATGATATCACCACAACAGCCAGTATAGGGAGCAGTGGAACGGAGATAACCAGGGGGGCAGTATAATATACCAGTTTCCAAACCCTGTTCCTGGAAGCCCCCTGTCCTGCATATTATATATGTCTCCCTGCTCCAAACACAGATTAAATTAATAGGTCATTGTCAGGCTTCTGCAGAGATTGATAATGACCCATTCATTTGAATTAGGTGTGTTTAGAACACTACAGGTTCAATACCGTTACCTGGGTGAGGTAAGAGGTCACCTCTGTGACAGTGGTACCTGGGAGATGTTAGTCAGTTCTTGAGGTGGCTTATTCACACCAGCTTTCTCCAGCATTTCATCCATCACCTCCATCAACTGGACCACCTCCAGCCTGCCACTGGGTCTCCTGGACACACACACATTAAAACTGTATACAAAACATATTACGGGTAATAATAGGTACTAACTACACTGTGAGTTGCTTTGGATTAAAGCATAGTTATGAACGTGAATAGATATAACAAGTTACAAAAGTAAAATTATACAAAATTATACAGTATATTCTTGCTTTAATTGGAGCTGACTGTCTGGCTCTGTCACATCGGGGAGGCAGGGAGGACCCAAATGCATGACAGCCAGGTAGGTAGGTAGGGAAGGTAGTTTTAATCAAATATTTACACAGGAACAACCAAAATGAGACAACAATCCGACAAAGACAGGTACTCACACACAAGGGCTTAAATACACGAACACAAGACAGACAGACAGAAAACAAGGAAGGACAGGTGAACACAATAAACACTCAAGAGGCAGAAACAGGCAAAACAAGACTGGGAAACACACAGGGAAAGCATGGACTGGAACTGGACCAACACTGGGGTTGTCGGAACACAGAACAGGGAAACAGGTCACAAGCAAGACAGACCATGACAGGCTCAGGTAAATAGCCTGAAAATAGTATGCATGGACTTACAGCGAAGGGAAACCTCTCAGTCTCTGCTTATCGTCCCGCAGCTGAACTGTGAATTTACTGATGGAAACAAAGTGTACAGACACATACTGTATTTATATAGTAGACTCCATATACTGTACACTGTTGGCCTTCACATTACAGTGACAATTTAAGTACCAGTATGTTCAGTATGTTAAATAAAGCACTCCAACATGCGCTGATCTTTATTTGTCAACATTGATTTCCTCACCATATCATTCATTTAAATAACTACTGTAAATATACAACATACATTCTAAATCTTATAGATAGGCCAATCAAATTTAGGCAGGGCTAACTTACTCGCTGTAGTACTTGAGAGCCTGTAGACCTTTGTTCTTCACCATGTGGTATTCCTCATGGATCAGGCTCTCAGTGAGGACAGAATCCTGTGGACAGACAAATAGGCTCGGACATCACCACCAGACAGCACTACAGTTAGATTAGTCTATGTCATGTAACCATGGTAACTATTAATCTTTGTCTGGAGGCTCTACTTGAAACCTCTAGTGAGAGATAGCATATTGACAGTAGTAAGTTACTGGGAAAATCTAAACACCTGTGTTTTGCCATCGATTGATACACCCACAGGTGGGAGGGGCTTAATTTTCTTTTGGGTTGCCATGGCGTCACACAGGAAAGAGATGTCCCTGTGTTAACACAGCGCACAAGACAGAGACAGACAGTTTCTCACATACGAGAGAAATATCATTCTGGCTATTGAATATAAACATTTCCAAGTTTGTTACTCTAATCTCTAGTCCATTGCCCACTGAAGGCATTTTACAACGTAGTACGATGCAACGCCCATTGGAGGTGTCTGACACGCATCGACAGCAAGGCTTAGAACACGGTTCTATTTCTTGTGTGTCATGCACTGAATATTTGTTTATATGTTTATATCTCCTCCGTCAACTTGTCTTTATGTTTTGACTTGCAACGTTATTAAAAGTGCATTCCTTGAAGAAATGCCAGTGGGCGCTGGCCTTTACCTAATGAACAATGTCCAAACAGTACTGCATATAGGCTACAAACACAGAATGAAGCACCATACTGCCAACCGTAGCCTACATTACATTTATCATTCTTAACTACTGTGTGTGTGTGTGCCTGAATAAGTTGTGCTCCAGATGAAGGATTGATATTGTAGGGTGTTAGAGGGAGCTAATATGTATTAGCTCTATTAGTTGGTGTGCTACAGTAGTTCTGTTCTGACTGTGTTCTGTGTAGTAAAATGTGTTCTGTGCTCTAACCTTCCAGCCCCATTCAGAGATGTGGGCTGGTCCAGAAAGAAACCATATTTCTTAAGGCCAAGTGGGTGATTCCAGACTGCATTGGGACGTGGGATTCCACATTCCTTTGGAGAAATAAAGCTCAACTGTATTTCTGATCAATTTAATGTTATATTATTACTGGACAAATATTATGATTTTCTTTCAAAACCTTTCCGACAGTAGTGTACCTTTTTGTCCTGATTGTGGTGCGTCGATCCCAGCTGGTCTCTGGTGTTGACAGCGGAGGTCAGGCTGGTCAGCAGCTGCTGTGGGATCATGTCCATATGGATGTTCTTGATGCTCTCCACAGAGGAACTGTTCCTCAACTGAGGGAGAACCACTAAAAGAGGTGAATGTTATACTGCTACGAATACTACTACAGCACTACAAGAGTATACAGTACACACACACATCTACAATGTAAACATTCTGTTTTATCTCTGGCTTAAATGGTGCTGACTAGCCTTTTCCAACAGAACCCGCCCTAGTAGGGCTCATGCCTAAAGTCAATACATTTCATATAGGTTCATAGTTTATAACAGTGCTTTTGAGAGCTGCAGTAGGAACTATAAAGGTTGTGACCAGAAATTACACCAAATGCCTTTGAATTCCATTTTGACTAACTGGACCCAGAATCTTAGCCTTTTGATATCCTGATCTTGGAAGTTCCACTTTGACTTTGCTGCGAGTATCAGTCTGGACAAGCTTGACATCATTGAGCTTCAGTCTGAACCACTGTGGTTCTGAAGTAGCTTCATACTGGCAGCTCCTGGTGTAGTTTAGGTAATTTTAACCTACAGTCAGTTCATCCAATCATGTGCCAAATATTTTTAAAGTGCCTGCCCTTTTCTAAACCGTTTCAATGCATAGCTTCCCAGTTTGTTCTGTGTAACAAACCATCTGGTGTTTCAGGTTACCCAAATTTGGTCAAAAATGCTCTATGGTAGTGTGGGGCCAGCATTTAGCAATACTTTGGCAAAATTGGGATAGGGTGTATGTATTATGCATGGCAATCTTCTTGAATATAGGATTTTGTAAGCATGAAAACTGGCAGGCACAATATTACCCACCGCGCCTTTAATTTAAAACTGGCAGACAGGTGTAGTGCCCAAAGGTCATTTCCCGATAAAAAGTTATCCAGCGCGCTCCTGCTGGTTGAATTAATGCTTTATAATATGCTTTAACTGGTCAAATAAACTAGATTGGTTATATAGTGCCAGAGCAGGCAAAATAATTCAGTCAGAAGAATAATAGAAAAATGTATGCTCTAATAGACTGCGATAAAAGTCTGCCGTCCACAGGATCACTTATATTGGGGAATCGCTTTTGGCCACGACACCTGTCATTTTATCTACTTCCCCTTTTTGAGGTTACCTAGGTAATACGGAAAAATAACCTGTACTAGTTTTACACATTTTGTGATTAGTTTTACACATTTTGTGATTATTTTTCCACTTATCTATGCACCTCTGATCAAATCGAGATATGTCATGGTGTGTTGTGAAGATTATAATAGAATGTGTGTGTGTACAGTATCGGTAGCCTGTGTGTATACAATACTGTAGTCTTCTTACCTCTCTCTCCCTGAGACGCAGAGGAAGAGCGAGGCGCTTCTCCGGTGAGTGTATCTCTGGGTGGCATGGCCGGCTCGGCTCTCGTGGATGAAGACATATTGCTCATCATTTATTTTAGTAGTTAGTTTACAGTAGTAGTTTATTCGTTACTCCGTTTAGCCATCTACAGTACTTAGGAACAGTGCGCTGACCTCCTGGTTAGCTTGGCAAACATTTGCCTCTCGAACAGTAAAACAGGCTGTACACCTGACTATATGCATGTAGTATGCTAATATTAACCTTTGTATATTTTAAGGTTTCTTTATTCTTCAATACCCCGATGTATTGTCTATGATTGTTAAACGCTTTATCTTTGTTCTTTCTCCTTATTCCAGAGAACGCCCCCAGCGTTTCCACGGAGATGCAGGGCCGCAGACTCTACAAACCACGCCCATAATGGTTAAAGGCGAAGAAGCCAAAGTAAATACCTACTACTACACTTATAGTTCTATGCATATACATGACAATGGTGACTGGGGAAAACATAGGCCAGTAGAGGAGATACAAAAATAAATGTTAAATGTTAAAGGTAACTATTAAGCAAACAAATATGGGATAACCCGTATTAGAGCCACAACCATATGTGTAATAAATGTTAGGAAACTAAATAATTTCAAGAAACAAAAACTGGAAGGCTACTTTAGCAAATAAGCAGAAATAATGATGATGCTGTAGGAGTCTACAATAAATTCCGCTCATCCCCATCTCGCTAGTGATGCCTGGGAAATGTAGTGCCATAAAGGAAATACTAAATTAGGTATTGGTATGAGATCAAACAACAGCAAAACTTGCATAGACATAACTGTGATTTATAATATGTATAACTGTGGGTAAGAGTTCACTGCAATACATTATTAAATGTTTTAACTCCTAGAAAAGATATAGCTACATAACTTAAATATTAGTTTTATACATTTTACATTTTATACAAACTTCTGAAAAAAATATCAACCTCAATATCAACATACTGTAATTGTGGTAACAAAGTTTTACGTATCTACCGCTGATTTCCATTGTTTCACATAAACACATTGACCTTGACCTCTTTCTTGAGAAGTACCAAATAAAAATGAAGATGGAGTTCCAATCCGTCAATGTCAGTGTTCTACAATCACCCATAAACTATAATAACACCTATTTGGGTCAGTGTTAATGAAAATGCCAAAGCCCACTGGCGATAGCATTCAGCAGTGCGTCAAGGAACACACTTTTAATAACTATATTGAATGCGTTTATGGTTTGACGTTCAAGAAATAGAACATTCTATACCTTTGTGTGGACGCACGTCAGATGCATAGTGACCGTTGGCTTTTAGAACCAATCCCAGTCAGTGATAATGAAATCTGATTATGTTTAGCAAAACACTTGACAATGTCAATGTCAATCATGCTAGTTAAAAAAAACTTTTCATGCGCATAATTAGCCTACTAATTCAAAAAATACTCAGGATGCATATAGGCTACATAAGTTTGCAAACAACATACTGTATTTTATCATTTTGAGAATTTTGACAACAGATCACAACAAAACCAATTAATATATTACAATGGCTGTACTATTACTCTTTGTGGTGGTATTCATATTTGTATATATATATCACAATCAAAGTATTTGTATAAAACAAATTTAACCTTGTACATAATAACAATTTGGAAATAATATATGGAAATGCATAAAAATAGAAAAATTAAAGAATATATTATTTAAAAAAATAGTTATTTTCTGCTGCTACGTCATGCCAACTGACATAAAGCCAATCCAAGTTAGACATGTCTTTGTAGAAGACGTTTTTCTCTTTTCTCTCCCTCCAGTACAAGACCACATATTATGTCATAAAGAAAACAATCCACAATTTCAAAGAAATTGTAATACTCATTTCCTAGCTTTGAGCACATCACTGGATGCATTTTTTAAAAGGGAGACAAACGCTTACATTTAAAATAAATCGTTTTTTGCTCACTTTTTTAAGGACTTTGGTCTGGATGCTGTGCAGTTTATCTCCACAATCCACAGAACACATCTAATTTTCATACTGGATATCATATGCAAGGGGACCGTCAATAGCAAAACCAAGGTAAAAGGAAACCTTTTCTGTACTCAGACCTCTTCTTATTCCACCAAGAAAAGCTGGTCTCACTGGGATTTTTAGTTTACCATAGTTAGCAAACACCTCTCCAAGTTCAAGAGTTCCTTTGACCCGATGAAGCCGGTGGATAATTTTTCTTTCCTTAAATATGTCCCCAGTTCGCCAAAGTTGAGCAAGAGCTTCACGCTCGCGCCGAATCTTTTTGGCAAAGCACTCATCAAGTTTAGGTTTGGGAACAAGTCTCCCTAGCCCATCTCCATTTCCCAAGTAGAAATGGGCAACAGTGCTCCTTTTATGAAACAAAATAGACAGACGCCCGCGGGAAGACTTGCGGATTGCATTCACATATGTTCTGATTTCTGTGTCCTCTGAAGCTGAACTTGTGGGCCAGAATAAAAGCAGGGCCAAATAGTATGGGTCAGGAAAAGGATACCTTTGTCCAACATCTTGCAGAGTTTCCAAAAGAAGAGCAGAGAGCTGACTGTGTGTTTTCACATGTTTAGATTTTGGTTTCAGAAGGAAGAGAATTATGCTTGACAAGATCAAATTGATTTTCTCCTTTATCTTTTGTTTATTGTTGACAAACTGCTGATGCTGTTTTAAGAATGCATAGCATTCATATATTCTCTCTATCTCTGCAACATCTTTATCCAGATATTGGAATATTCCTGCAAAGTTATCTGCATGGATCTCCTCAAGAAACACTCTCCGCTCTTCAATTTCCATTTTCAATGTAAGTTTAGGATTGCTATCTCTCTCCGTTTTCTTTTCCTCGGTTGTTGTGCAAAAAAGCATTACATATGTTTTAAAGTGATTGGAGATAGTGCCACGATTCTTTGAATTAAATTCTCCTGACTGACTTCCTTTCATGTATGTGAAGTAACAATCAAAGAGTTCAAACAGTTTTTTCACTTCAGTTTTCAAATTAAGGAGAAAGCGCTCATGATCTTTGATTATTTCAACATATCTATTGTTAATTTGATTGTCCTCCTTGTACACACTGGTGATTGGAATTTTCTCCTTAAAAAAACTCTGCAAATATCTCTTTTTTAAGGGGTCACTTTCAGAAAAAAATGGAAGCCTGCAGAACATGTCAAACACAAGGAAAGCAATTTCCAGCATGCCCACATAACCATATACATTGTAGGATGGTTTAATGGGATAGTCCTCTGAGTCATCATCTGCTATTTCCTCTTCTGGTTCATCTTCTGTGTCTGCCAGCTCTTGAGCTCTTCGAAAAGCGTTGAAAGCATTGTTTGCCAACTGAATATTTTTGTCCAAATCTTCTGGGTTTGTTGTTGTGCTATGCTTTTCACTCTGAAAGTTAGATTTTAAATTTTTTTTGAACACCTGCCCAACTGTGTCAGCTGTGTATGGGTTTTCTTTGATTTGTTTTGCTTTTTCAGCCCATTTTAGAGCCTCTGGAAAATCATGCTCCTTGATGTATAAATATCTTGCTAGTGCCTGAGGAATGGATGCACTTAAAACAAACTGGGATGATGCTTTGACAAAGATATCTTGTACAGTTTGCCTTCCTTGCTGGTTGTGAATCTTATCTATGAGTGGTGAAAATGTCTCTCGTTCATCTCCATCTTTCTTGCGTCTTTCAATCAACATGCGCTGAATTGAGAGCATCAGTGAATCTCTTACAACACCAGTTTTGAAAAACAGATCACATTGAAGCATGCTCATGGCAATCTCACTTACTTTGATGTAGTAGCTCTTCTCCAACTCTTCCAGGGATGCTGATGCGATAGAATGATGAAGGATTCGGATTCCTTTGTATCCTCCCCCTTTCTCAACTGTGTCTATGATGAGAAAGTTTGAATAGGGCTTCATTCTGTCCATAACATTATCTTCATGCCAGAATATCATTTTCATTCCCAGAAAATCCTCTGAAAGTGAGACTGAGATTTCTGATTCTGCCACGTATGTATTCAGTAATGCCATGTAGGCAAAGAGCTGTGCATTCTTTGTGTTAAAGTCAAAGTTCTCCAGTGTGTTATGAACAAGGCCATCAACATATTTTTGGTCAAAGTTGCTTTTCATGATCATGAAGCTGTAAAAGTTTTCATGTTTTTTATGAGTTTCTTTAAGTTCTTTGTGTTTTTCTTGAAAATCATCTTGCTCTTTCTGTGTCAGTGATGCTGTAATGTACTGACATTCTGTCGGGCCATGTAGACGGTATTGATCCTTTGGGCTATGTGAACGGATACAGTTGAGAATGATAACTTTTTGAGTATTATCCATGTCCTTACACATGCAATCCTCCACTACAGCTTTATCAACACATTTCTCAAGATATTGCGCATTCTTAATTTCTTTTGAATCATCGACAAGCAACAAAACTGGAGAGGGTTTTTCACTTTCAAGCATCATTAAGTGTTTCACTTGAATGGCAACTTCTGTTTTTGGCATTGAATTGTCTTTTAACACAGCACACCTGAAGTCTTTTCGCAGATCCCACATCACATTCATTGCTAAGGTAGTGCCTCCACATCCTGGGTGGTGAAAAAGGTTTAACAACGTACATTTACTTTTGGCATCTTTGAAGTGATATCTGATCATTTTCACGAGCTCTTCATATTTTCCCCTTTTGATGAATGGCTTTTTGTGTTTCTCACAGAAATAGAAGTTCCACCATTTCACTTTGCCTCCTCTGAAGAATTCCTCTTCAACTTTGATTTTAAACTCATGGAACTCTGTGCTGTTTTCATCATAGACATTCTCACATTGATTTTGACATAAAATATCAAGTGCTGTCATTAAGTCTTCATCCCTTTGCTTCAGAATCACAAAGCTTGAGTCAGATGATGGAAGTAGTTTTCCAGATAAATTATTAAATGGCCCAAGTGCCATTATAGTTCCATTGACCTCGCTGAGGCTCAGCTCGTACACTGATTGCTTGCCGATGTCACATTCACACTTTTCCTGTATCAGGTCTCTCCATTTAATATACATGCTCTCAGATGCACAGATACTGACGATGCTCTCTTCCTCTATATGTTTGAGGAAGGCCTTGTATGTGTCAAACATGGGCTCTTTTTCACTTTGCACAGGTGAAAGCAACAGAAAGATTATTAGAGTTCTTCCATGAAGAAGGACCTCAGGTTTGCAAATAAATGAAACCAAATGTTCTACATCTTTGCAAGTGTTCTTCAGCCAGCTCTTGTAGTCTAGTTCTATGTAGGCTCCATTGTCAAGGTCATGTCTCCCATTGCAGAACACCCAACTTGTCTGTTTGAAAAGATTAAGGTTCCTTATCACAATCTCACTCTGTCCCTGAAATTGAGAGGGTGAATGCAAATTGGCCACCCGTGATTCTCTGTAGGAATGGCATAGCCCACCTGATATGACAGATTGCGGGTCAAAGTCCAAAACACAGAATAACTTCAGTTTGTTTAAGAACTCGAGGTATTCCACTTGTTTTGGATTGCTCTTGTTCACAACAACAACAAATCGATCATAGTTGTCGAGGGAGTTCCCCCCACATGTCAACAAATTCTTCAACTTATCACCATGGTTACATTCCCTCCTTGAAACTTCTTTTGAGGGATGGTGCAGTTTAGCTTGACCTGGATGAATATAGACGAATGGCACACCGTAAATAAATAAAAAAAAAGACCAAATAAAAAAAGATATGGATATTTAAATGGAATAAAATAAAAAGCTATAGACCCATTTTCTGCCGATGTCATCAACATATGCACATGCATTTTGGCAGCATTCAGTATTTCATCAGGATTATTTTAGCACACTTTGTCAACCAGCAGCTTTTAGGCATTCTGACGCTGGGACTGCATGCAATTAAACATGAGCTTTGGTGGTTAAGGCTTGCCAAGTTATTGAACTACACAATACTTCCATTGCCAAAATGCACGCACAGCCTTACCGTCAGCATCATTGTCTTTTCACAGCAAATGGGTCTTTTCACACCCACGTAATACATAAACAGTGTTATATGCATGTTTGCAACCATTAAGGGTAAACACCCCTAAAATGAACAACTAATCTTAACCAGAGACCAGAAACTAACCCTAAACCAGAGGGGCAAACTAATCCGTGAACTTAAACATAATGTTGTTTATGTTTGTATCCCCCATACTGGAAAACTAATCCAGCCCTAGACATATCTGCTGGGACCAGGAGGATAGGAGGTGTATTGGTGAGGGTTGATACAGTCAGTTACGCATGTCTGCTAAGCTTAGCTGTTACCCTTGGAGGGCTTACAGTATCATGGTTTAGCCGTTTTGTAACCATAGGTTTTACGATAGTAAAACTCTTTCTATAAAAGGAAAATAAAACCACTATGGGGATTGAACCAGCAACCTTGACATTCAAAGTTAAACATTTAAACAGTTAAACAGCAGATTACTGCAGTCACCAGCTGGTTTTTTACACAGACTTCTCGAGTGAATATGATCTCAGGCCAGGATACCACAGGTATCCCCCTTTGGTGCCATCAGCCGTTGATGCATGTAGTTATCGTCATGGAATGATGCAACCATGCATACAAGACAGTCTTTACATTTTTTTGGGGTGTAAATAGAATAGCTGCATTGTGGCTATTCTCACCCGGGTTGTTATTATTTCAACTACTGTATGTGTCCTTCCATTTCAAATTATGGAATCACTGCAATGTGAACAAAGTCTTATGCATCCTATGAGAAAAACACAATTGCACAGATGATGAAAGTCTTGGGGTTCTCTTACCCATTTTGTTTTTCAGCTTAAGAACAAGGTCACGGCAAGACAGCTCTTCCAGGATCCTAAATGTGACCTCCAATGCTTCCTCACCTCCAAAGTGGTTAATCATTATATCAACAATGTCTGTGATCTCCTTGTCTTCTAATTTGATTGTAGCGATTGGATGTTGTTGGGTCATCACCTCATCTTTTAAATTAAAGATAAATTTCTTCAGATCACTCTTGCTGAGATTTTCAAGTGTTTTCTGGATTTCATTGGATATACTGTGCTGGGGTAGGTTCTGCAGAAAAGAAGTAGAAAAAGCAGCAGTTTTTCAGCAGTAACTTGCTTTAGAAATCATCAAATGTGTATTAGTTTAAACATTAATTTCAACTTTAGTTTTGTGCAGTGCTGCGATGGGAATGACATTCTGAATTAACTGACGCAAATAATAGCCACAGCTTTATATCCAACTGCAAGATGGGTGGAACTGCTCTGGCGGTTAACCAATCAGAACAGTGGGCGACCTACCAATCAGAGCACTGGGTTCATCTGGAGTGGAGGGGAAGGTATATGAATATTCACCTGAATATTTATACAAAGTTGTAATTACTACTCCCTGATCCCTACATTCAAAAAAACGTGGCCTGGACCCAGATGATCTAAACCACTACCGACCAATTTCCAACTTACCTTTTACATGCAAGTCATTGGAAAGAGCCGTGGCTGTCCAACTCAACCATCATATGCTCCATCACAACCTCTACGAGCCATTTCAATCCGGTTTCAGGACACATCATAGCACAGAAACTGCCCTCATCAAAATCACAAATGACCTTCTCATGGCAGCTGACTCTGGTCATGTCAGCATTTTAATTCTCCCACTCCCTTTCTTCTCACTCGCCTCTCGGAACTCATTGGCCTCACTGGTACTGTGTATTCCTGGTTTCAATCCTATCTCACCAATAGGCAACAATACATCACCCTTAAGGGCATATGCTCTGAATTGGCCCCGGTCTCACACGGCATGTCTCAAGGATCTGTGCTTGGCACGCTACTATTTAACATCTACATGCATCCTCTTGGGATGATCATCCGGAAACATGGATTCCTCTTCCACTGCTACGCCGATGATACCCAGCTCTACATCAGCAATAAGTCATTTACTAACTTTCCACCAGTGCCGCTTATTAATTGCCTGAAGGACATCAAGAACTGGTTGGCCGCTAACCTCCTCAAACTCAAAAAAGACAAAACAGAACTCATGGTGTTTGCCCCTCAGTCACTTCTCAAAAACGTTTGTGACCTCACACTGGATGTGGATGGCTGCTCTATCTCTGCGTCCCCCCAAGTACGCAACCTGCGCGTCATCATGGACTCCACTCTCTCCTTTCAACAGCACATCAAAAACATTACTAAAACTGCTTTTTACCACCTTAAGAACATCTCCAGATTCCGACAGTGCCTCTCCAACTCTGTAGCTGAGACCCTCATCCACTCCTTCATCACCTCCCGACTCAACTATTGCAACGGTATCCTGTTCGGTCTGCCCAGCAACTGACAGACTCCAGTATGTCCAGAACTCTGCAGCTAGGAAGCTCACCCACACAAAACTTGGACTTCACATCACTCCCATTCTGAAGAAGCTTCACTGGCTGCCAGTTAAGTCCCGGAACAAATATAAAATCCCCCTAGTAACATACAAATCTCTCCATGGACTTGCACCTAGGTACCTCACAGATCTGCTCCATCCCTACACCCAGTCATGGTCCCTGCGGTCTTTTGACAAAGACCTGCTTGATGTCCATAAATCCAGGCTTCGGACGTTTGGTGACAGAGCCTTCTGTGTCAGTGCTCCATCATTATGGAACAAGCTTCCTCTTGCCATTCGCTCTGCCTCATCCATAATAATGTTTAAAACACAGCTCAAAACACATCTCTTCAATGAGGCCTATGGGCTTTAATCCCCCCCCCCCCCCGTTTTTGTTACGCGTCCTTGGGTTTGTAAAAGGCGCTATATAAATGTAATATTAGTATTATTATTATTATTATTATTACTAGTGAGGAAAGTAAAATCTTGTTTCTATCATACCCTTGCTGAGTTGTAACATAGCAAGTAAGATTGTACTGCAAATGTGGCATCAATAGATGACTATAAGTCATTCTGGAGAAAGCTTGTTGATATTTGAACTCGATCAAAACACAAACACTTCACCCTCAGAAGCTCTGTCCCACACATTGAAAAGGCACTGGAAAGGCAACAATAGCCAAGTCTAGGATATTGTTGTGTTGTGCGGTCTGCACCATTTTGTTTGTGTTCCCATTTACAGAGCCAGGGCTGTGTAGAAACACTGCACTAAGGTAATCCTCTAAGGTAGTTAGAGGGATAATGCAAATCTGCTTCTAGGGAATAGTTTTTATTATTTTCATGGCTTTTGCCTTGTATTCTGTTTCATATTTATTTTAGTTTAATTTAATTTGTTCAATCGTCCAAATGTTTTTAACTGTAAAGCACGTTGAGTTGCACATTGTGTATGAAAGGTGCTATACAAATAAAGTTTATTATTATTATTATTACTATTATTAGCAGCTAGCAGACCATGACAGTGAGTAGATATTCACTGAATTTGATAAAAAGTGTACACTTACAATTGCTGACTGTACCTCATGTACTGTCAGCAATTGTGCATAAATATGACTGCTTCGACAAATCCCATTTCATAAACAGAAAGTTAGAGTGAAGTAAACATGATTGCCGAGCCTCCGTGATGTTTTTCTTGAATTAAATGTGAGGCAGCATTTGTAAAAGCTGTTTGGCTGAAGGGTGACTTCAAACTTACAAAAATTCCTTAATAAATATACATGATAATAAAACAGGACATTGCACATCTGATAGTGGCAAGGGTGATTTGATGAAAGAACTTTCTAATTTATCGTTTCCACCACTATTTATAACATTGAATCGTTTATGAAATCACTTTGCTCCTCTCAAACAATTGCTGAATTACAACCACTTCAATATCCAACTGAAATATAATTACCATTTTAGAAGGTATCCTATCTGCAGCTTTGGCCTGTGGTGTGGGTGCCACTCGTGTTTGAAGCTCTTCGAGAACATTTGTTGATAGCTGTTTGGTTAATGGAGGTTGAGACAAGATGGGTTGACTTGGGAGACACGTTGGATATGGTTTTGGAGGGTTGGAGAATTGAGATAGTTCAAGAACAGGTTCTGGTTTGCTATTCAACAGTTCAAGTTCTTTAAGAATCTTCACAGCTGGACCACTTTTTACATCTATATCAAGAAGATCTTGCTTTGTGAAGCAAACCAGGCAATCGCCTGACACATCCTCCTCCAGAAACCGCTGTGTGTATTTTTCATATATTTTCACATGCTGCAGTAACCATGCACCCACTTGCTCCTTTGTCCATTTTTCCACATATGCTGGATATTGAGATTCATATTTTAATCCTCGTTTCAGAGTTCCTAGATAAAATGTGATTTTGACTCCAGGACCATGTTTTATGCCCAGGTCTAAAATGTCTCTCTTTTTAAACTCAACTAGATATTCTCCCTCAACATCTTCATCCAGGAACCTATCTGCATATGTTGTATTTATTAAGACCTTTGTTAGTAGCCATTCATGAACCTGTTCCTTGGTCCAGGTATGTAGCTCCTTTTCTGTGTGGCTCATTCTGGATCCACTGAGAATAAAAGAGAATGAACATTTATTTAATTTTGAGAGAGACAAAGATCTCTATATTCCAGTACAACTCCATTCCAGCTGTGGAAATGAGTGTACATGGAGCTTG
This sequence comes from Aphredoderus sayanus, assembly GCA_027564795.1. Lineage (NCBI taxonomy): Eukaryota > Metazoa > Chordata > Actinopteri > Percopsiformes > Aphredoderidae > Aphredoderus > Aphredoderus sayanus. The sequence goes on along the minus strand of JAODUG010013648.1, from coordinate 364 downwards.
GGTGCATTTGTTTTGATGTTTATGTTGGTGAGGCTCACCCTCCATACAAAACCGAAAATAGGCCTAACATTATAGGCCTATTGGTTCAGGCAAATGTGAATATCCTGCCATGACTCTAAACTGTAAATATATAGAAAAGGTCGAAACTCTGTGTTTGAAAGCTTGAAATCTAAATACATTCATTTTTTAGCAAGCCTTACATTCTTTTTAATCATTACCAACATTGTGTAGTTTATTTGAGTTTTCCTTCTGCACAACTGCAACGCTCATCTTCACTGTAAAAAATGTCCCTGTTAAATAACAGTATAATACTGGCAGCTACAGTTGCCAGTAAGAAACTGTTATTTTACAGTGTGCATACTGT
>JAODUG010013630.1:0-24129 GCA_027564795.1 Aphredoderus sayanus | reverse complement strand
TGTATTTATTTATTTATTCATTATTTCTTTATGTATTTGTGTTGTTTTATGTGCCTTTTAACCCTCCTGTTGTCCTCTGGTTTCAAAGTCAAACCTTGCTTTGCCAGCAGTGCACATCTTATGTCTGTGTAAGGTGTAGAATTTGGTTTAGTGCCTTCTATCTGTCACAAAGAGCTAGTGATTTGGGTCATTTTGACCCAGAGGACATCACGAGGGTTAAATCATTTCACTCTGTTCAATGAACAGACTGTACAGCATGCAGTCAGTTTTCCCACAATGACAAGGCACTATGCCACAGCTTGCCTCTAAATGAATATTTGCACATGCTAGAAATAGAAACAGTCAATAGGCTGTACATTACAACGTTAACAAGCTAGATGTATTTTAAATAGGCTAACAAATTGTTCTATGGTGGAACTAATCATTTGATTTGTTGCTTATGAATGAATCGTTCATGACCAAAACACGTCTACCACACGCAGACACACTTGGTCTTGATGGTAGCCGTATAGGAGCATGTGTACTTCAATGTTTTCAATTTTGCATACATTCCTCTGGGTACGTTTAAAAATATGATTGAGGAATTTGGTATTGAAGGCATGTAACATAACATAATTAGGCTGCATTTTGTAATAACTCCAAAATGTAATACCTTTTTCACTTCATTATATAATAAGATCCCTATTTTGTAACAATGCTATACATTTTGTAATAAACAGTTTGAATGCAAATAACAGGATGTGCACCAGCCTTCCACAGGCACCTCTGGGTGACCTCACAGAAGATAATTCTCACCTTAGGGAACTGCCGATGATGCTGTTGCAAATCTTCCTCCATCACTGCGATGAGTCTGTCACCCCATATTCTCCCCTCGGTCATTCCCACCACAGTGAATCAGGAGGATTTACTGTGGATACAGTCAATACAGAGTGCTACATTGCATTTTAACTTGGTCGTGAGAATCAGTCTGGAAAGGCTAGGGATCATTGCGACTATAGTCCGAGTAGCATCTGAACTTTCAAATCAGCGTCGCCGTTATTGCTACGGGTGTGGTTTAGGTTTGACGACAGAGACTTGGAAACTTGAAAATAGCAATGGCGGATCTTAAAAAGCTTAACGTAGATGATGATATATCGTCAGTTTTATCTCAACTGAAGAGTATTTCTTCATTGAAAATAGAAAAAAGAACAGCATTGAAGGCTTTTTTAAACCGAAAAAATGTTTTCACTCTACTCGCAAATGGTTTCGGCAAAAGTTAAATTTCCTACGATGTCATATTGGTTGGTCTGAGTGGATGAAGTTACAGTGACAGACACATGGTTTATCCAATCAACTGACAAGATGATTATGAAAGAAACCGCCCTAATCAAACCTTCTATGGAGTTGTGAACAACAATCCATCTGGCATGTCAGGTTAATTTGTACCTACATAAATGCAGAACTGAATATATTTGAACAATAGTAGGACTGTATTACTGTTTATTTCAAAGACAAATACGTGACACTCACCAACTAGGCTGTTTATATTATTTCTGGATGATAAAATAACTTTATTTAGCTATATAGTAACACAATAATGTTTGTAATGCTGCCAATAATCTTCTGATTGGGACTGCTAATGTAATTCTAAAATCCAACTGCTAACTGCTAAAACTAACTGCTACACAGTTAACATACACAAAATACATAATCAACTTGTTTTGGCAGTAGCAATGCAGTAATGCAATTATGATGCTATATTTTATGTAATATTTAAACCTGAGTCATGCTAATTTAAACTTAAATGGCTTTTCTCGATGGAAAATATTTTTTAGTCTTCTACTGACTGGCTTCAGCAAGAGTTTAACCAACTCCGCTGGTTATCAGGTTCATCTAATCACCTGCAAAGTATTTTTGGAAAGCGCCTGCCCTAAACTTAAAACAGTTGAAGATGAAATCGTAGGGGTACCAAAACAAAACCTGCTGTATCTTTATCCTGTAGTCCTGGATCTTAGCAGCAAGCAGAAATGTACCCAGTTCATTTGGCTGTATATAATTTGATGAGTTGACTCAATATTTGTCAGGCAAATGATCCCCATACTGAACCTTTCTCAAGATTCCTTCATAGGCAGGCACCTCAATATGAAGTGTTTCTGTCCCTGCAGGCTAGTGGACCATGAGGAGATCTTTGGTAAATTTGACAAAACATTTGCTTACACTTGCTTACTATACTTTTAACATTACTTACTTTCTTGTAAACTTAAAAGTTTACAAGAAAGTAAGAACATATTCAAACGCTAATTGAACTCTTCCTTGAGGGCTATATTATTAAATACACTTTCCTGAAATTTGCACCGCATATTGTTTCTGGCCAGAGAGAAGCCCTGGTGTTCTCTTTGTGAGGACAACTCCAGATGTCCTCATTAAAAGGTGGGATGTCAAGGGTTGGTCTTCACAAGAATAGCAATACAACAATAACTGCTTGAGGACAAATCAAAGAACCTCTATTCCTTTGTGACCGCCTCTATGTCTGACTGTAGTGCAGTTAGATGCAGTAATGTGTCGCTAAGCCATGTTGAGGGATTTCCTCAGCAAGACTCTCTGAAGGCCCCTCAAAGTCTCCTTGAATCTCTGGACGCTTTCAGGAGACCAGACAAGACAAGGAAGCTTACCAGAGAGCAGCTCGTATCAACAGCAAAACAAACTACAGTAGAACATTATCAGTCAACATGGGGATGAAACTGGCAAAAAGACAGGTTAAGAGAAGCAAACTAAGAAAAATACACACACCCACGCACGCACACACACACACACACACACACACACACACACACACACACACAGACACCTACACACAAGTATTTATTTATTTTAAAATATTTTGCTGGAGCAAGACTAGATGTCAGTCTAACCCAATTATATGTAAAAGATTTTTTATTTTTTTATTTTTTTTATTTTACTGTTTCTAGATTGTACATGCTAACTGGTGTTACGCAAGACTTTGGTAAACTTTGCAGTAGGTTGCTAGTTGGATTATTGCTACAGTACATTTGAACATGAGGAACATAACATAACTTGAACATACAATAAGTACTGTAAAGACCAATAGCCAACTAGACTAGTGTAAAATAACATGACCCGTGGGTTCCTCCTTGAGTCACCAGTCACCACTTCAGAAGAAAGAAAGGGGGAAAGTGAGAAATATAGAGGGAGAGAGAACAGAGACACAATAAATTCTCCCACAGGCAAAATGGAAAACCATCACAAAAATACCTCCTAGAAGGAACACCAGACAAGGAGAAAAATGTCTTTGTGAGGATGAAAGAGAGACAGTAATCGCCCACTTGTTTGTTTGTTTTTCCCAGAGGCCCAATGAAAAACAACTGGTTCCTTAAGCTTGGACAGATAGCAAACAGACGGATGGCGCTTAGAGAGATAAAATACTACAGACACACACATGCACACGGGCATATGCTCAAAAACACGCACATGCACATACTGTATACTGTATACACTTCCTCTTAATCATCTCCATCATCTCTTATTTATTTATTTATTTATTTATTTATTTATTTCTTTCTTTCTTTCTTTCTTTCTTTCTTTTCTCACTCCCTCAAGTGTATTGACTGTGACTTAGGGAGAAAAAATAAGAAAAAGTCAGAACTGACTCTCCCTGCACTTAATGATACTATATTAATACTAATATCTGGCAATGTGAACAGAGCTGGCTGGATGTCAATCTGCCATTTCATTCTAATGGTTTTTTATAGACCAGTGGTTTTGTGTATCAGTGTCCAATACCCATCCTATTTTTAACATTGTCCATTACACTTTATGATTCCAAGGTGCGCTGGGGCAGTGATGATTGATTTGCAGCCATACTGTAATTTAAAAGTATAGCATGAATGAAATTTGACTTCCTCCGGCTTTTTCATTTTCATATGGCTTTTCAATGGGCACATGCATAGAAAACACATGTCTTAGTCTCACAAATTAGTGTATGTCTGTATTGTACTGTATGTGTGATTATGTTACAGCAGTTGACAGACAATGACTTGCTGGAATATATCCACACATTCTCATGTAAACAAACGATAAAGTGAAGCAGTATACTGCCCGTAAATGCAACAGATCATTGAGCAGGTGTTTGACTTCATTTACATAGTGATGGCCTCAACTCAAACCTCTGCTGTAGCCCCAGAATGCTTTGCTAACAGATGTTCCTCATAATTGTTTTGTTCTGGCTATCGCTCTTAAAGGCCTTGAGACACAACACAGGGCTTTGTCATCATGCTAGCAATGGAAAGGCAGTCAGGAATGTCTAAATAGTCTCCCAGGGTATAGAAACCATTTACAGTTTTCATGGCAGTCATTAACCTACCTAAACAATGCTTACTCATGCTCCCTCATCACTTATGTCCCTATAACTATCTATTATGGAGGCGCAAGTCCGTTCCATCTATTCTGCCCATCATAGTAGCCATGTGCAGCAGCATACCTTTCATAGCCAGTCCAGCGATGTCACCTGTGAAACATTATCCCCACATGGTTCTTCATCTCATTGGATGAAATCAAATCATCTGCTTTTTCAAATTTAGCAAATATCTACTAATCTACAGGCCTCGTTATGTAAATGTAAAGAAAGTGGTGCAAACTGCTCCACACAACAGTATCGCAGCCTTGGCAATGCATTTCCAATGTGTTGGGTTAGCTTCTGAGAGAGCACCCTATGGCATTGAATGGAGAGGTGTTTTTGTTTTGATTTGATTTCAAATAACAAGCTTCCTCCAGAATGACTATACATTTAAGACAAGGATGGCATGCATCTTCAATGTTTTGTGGTGTGAACAAACATGCCCAACAGGAAAGTAAGAATCACTGTATTATCTTTGAAATCTCCCAATACCAATAACTTCAGAAAAAGTGTTGATGGGAATTTGGATGCACATTTTATCCAAGGTTATCATAAATGCAATATAATTTAAAAACATATATTGCTCAGACTCACAGGAACCTTTTGGATCATATAGAATGTTCCTTTATATTCTCAAATGAGTGATGAGATAACGGGATCATGTCTGATGTGTGTGTGTGTGTGTGTGTGTGGGGTGGTTGGGGGGGGTATAATGAGTATAGTTGAGTCAGACTTCTCTCCTCATCCGCTGTCCATCCATCCACCCTTCATCTGCCTCTGTATGAATAAATATATTCATACAGAGGCTCTGTTCAGCATATTAATTAAAACGGCAATTAAAAAAAATCATAAAAGAACCTTTCCGGCCTGTAATTTATATATAGTTTGAATTCAATATTGATAGTAATGCGATGATTTAACAGTAAACGTGAGTGAGAAATAGGCAAATACAGTATGCTTATACAGTACTTGCTCAAGGACTTTTGAGCACAGTGGCTGAATGGTGATGGCCCTGCTCCAAAAGATAATAAGCCAGGTCATAGCAAAGGCAGTGACGTCAATAAACCTCTGTTTCTGTATAAATCCAAAGGAAATGTAAAAGCCATTTTCTTCTGTTGTGTCATTTTAGCCTCCATTTCCTTTCACTGCTTCATATACCCATTCCTTATGTCTTATTCTCTGATTTACTATTTGCAACATTGCTGCAGTTTAGATTAGCATTACATGTGTTCCCTCTAAGAGACTAAGGGACAAGGGGAAAGGCTGCACTTCCTGTTGAAGTGTGAATTAAAAGAGCCTTTGTGAACAAGGAGAAGCCTTTTATCACAGCCTTAAGGCAACTGTTTCTTATTGCCATAACAACCAGTGGTGGTAGTTGGGCTGTCACTGTGTGCCCAAGATAACAGCAGAAGGAGACATCAAGACATCAAATAGTTATGTGCCCACCTTTAGCAAGGGCTCTTCTGCAAGTGCACGCGGATGAGCGCGAGCACACACACACACACACTCACTCACACACACACCTATACACACACACTCACACATATACACACACACCACAGTTCATTTTGAGAGAACTAGGCATTAATCCTCAGACACAACACTGGTCAGTCAATAAAGCCAATTAAAAAAGCCCAAGGCGTCTCACATAAATCAGTCATTGCAGTAAGTCTCCTAGGCCCATGCCTCCTCAAAGTGTCCACAGCAATTACAGTGGCTATTATTGCATGCTTAGACAGTTTTCTCACTGTGGCTTCCAGTGAAGATGACCATAGAGCATCTGTTTACTAGCGCCGTTGGGCAGATTTAGATATGGCACACTCCATCACTGTAATGCTTTGTGCAATAGGCAAGTATTTCTCTGAGCAGCTTGGGGTTTGGTGTTGTGTTCCACTGTGCTGTGTACCGCTCATCCCACTGCTATGGCCAGCCTGCCACCAACAGATGTTGCCTATCTCCATTCTTACGTGAACCTTTCAAACTGGAGCCCAGATGATGAAAACAAGGTGGAAAACAAAGCATATCAATTTTTGCATTTCAGTCCAGAGCCAACAATAACATTTTCGGTACTGAGTATGATTTATTGTGTTGATGTTTTGCCTATAATTTAGTCACAGTCAATCACAGTGTTGACTGTGTGTATGTCTCTCTGTGTGTACAGGTAATTACATTAAAAAATATATATATTTTAGCAATTTTGCTGGTAATTACATTAATAAAAATTTAATTATTTGTTTATTTTAGAGGCAATTTTGACTACAATATCCGGGTGATGACAAACCTAATCAACTAAAATGTGTCCCATTTGTAACATAACTCACTGTGTATAATGGTATTCTTTGGATTTGGCTTTAGGTTAGTATAGTTTAGTCCTGTTTTGGCGGTCATCCTTGACAGTGAAGGAGGTCATTTGTAACAAAATATTGCATATGTTGGGCTGAACCACCTTCAACTTACAGCAATGGAAAACTTTTAACCATAAATCTCCTCTGAAATCATGTGCTACCTCTGAAATCCTGTGCTACTGTTACTGTCTTCGTCAGGGCAATTGTGTTTTATTGGAATTCATTAGTATAGATCTATATACTGTATTTGATTGGTTCAATGGCTATTTTAACAAACAAAAACAGTTCCAGTACTGTACGTGTACATACAAAACACAATGCAGTAGTACATTGGGAGTCTGCAGCATGCCTCGGGCAGATACACCGTTGAAACAGGTGCTGTTTTCAAATTCCACACATGTCACAACGTCTTTCTCTCTTTCACTTTTTACAAATCTCAAACAGAATAATTCAGCTATAGCCCACGGCTATGGGGAAGGAGAGAGAGACTGACAGACGCAGATACAGAGACAGATAGGGTAAGTGTGTGAGACAGAAGTGTCTCTATTGCTTGTTTCTATTGCTAAATTTTATCATTCTTTTAATCAACAAATTCTACGAGGAGCCAGTAGATGTGAAGGGAGTGTTCTGGCCAGATCAAAACCAAATGGTTAGTGAGGTGGGACCACAGCCACTGGAATTTTAGATACCGCTCTCTATTTTGTGTCTATATTGTATATATACAGTATGTCTCATACCTCCTGCTCTGTTCCTCTCTCTACATTTCAGTCACTGTCATTGTCACTTTTGATTGGCCCTGGTGCTGCTGGACTTGTGAAATCCTTATTATCAAGAAACAAAACAAAACTGAACTGTACTTGGCCAAATCTTTACAATTGGCTTTTCCCAGAGGAGTCAGTAGGGGGCAGCAGAGACCCACTGCACAGCCCCCGGGTAAGAGCTGTTGGAGAGATGGCAGCTCTCATCATGGGTTAGGCAGAAATCTTCAGATCCTTAGCTTTCTATTTAAACAATATTTTGGAAATTTGACAGGAAGAGTGAAATGAAATGGGTTTCCATGAAATGTCCCCTACCTCAGTTTGTGCTCAAAAAACTTTAACCCCTTCATTTTCTGTGGTTAATCCATCACCTATCCCACAAAGCTCTTAAGGGCCTTTTAGGTTTATAGCATTAAAATATAATAAAATTGGTTAAGATTTCTGGCTCTCTCTGCTATCTGAGAGTCCATATGTCATGAATGGAAACAAGCAGGGCAACCCAAATGCTCCCCGAAAAACATTTTATAGACCGTTTATGGTCACGCACGGTAACATTAATGCAGTAAAAATATCCCAGGACCTGGCTGCACTTTGTTGTTTTGATGTGATTTTCAGACAGTAATCCACTTGACCAGAATCACACTGGCACATTAAACCACGGGACCAATATATAGCTCTGTGAAGCAAGTTCTTGGTTGCCTTGTCAAGCTAGGGGTCTGCTGAAACACTGCCATCAGAACAGTATTAGGGAAATACATTTAGCCAGGTAACATTCTGTAAACGTGTGCACCAGGCACTTCTTTCTCTCTCCCTGTCTCTCTCTCTCTCTTTTCACTCTCTCTCCCCTTTGCTCTCTCTCTTTCTCTTCTCTCTCTGTCTCTCTCTCTCGCTCTCTTCCTTTCTCTCTTGCCGTTCTCTCTAAACCACCATTGTCCCCTGCCCTATCCTCCCTCCTGGATTAACATGCTGGGGATGGTTTGAAAGGATTAAGGATTGTTTGCTGAAGAGACTCTCATGTACTTTCCCATCATTTTGAGATGGACTCCAGCGATCGGCTGATTACAGAGCGAGGGGGAGGGAGAGATAAATTGATGGGGGAGGTGAGAGAGAGCCCCTTGATTATAGGAGGGAGCTACAATATGCTGTACAAAAAGACTGTAAGGTGAAACTATTTGGTAAATGTCATACACATTTATAGTACAAAGTATTGGGGATACGCAGTATCCAGTGATGCACCGAGCAATACATTGTATTCAACAATAAATATTTGCTTGGCAGGGGTGGGCATAAATTAATCATGGACAGATTTGTAGCACCTGTCAAAGAGTGGTCATTGTGAAGGGTTTTGACAGGGTAATGCTAATTGGCTTAACCTCACATACAGTATACTGGACTGTAGCTTAGTTATTTTTCTTGGCTTTACCTTGAATGGCATGTGGCTGGACTTCATTAATGAAGCGATTTGTTTAAAGAAGCTCTTGGATAGAGTACTGGGGTCACCTCAGAGTGCAGTGGTACTTTAAAGAGCTCCCTCTCTCTCTCTCTCTCTCTATCTTTATTTCTCTTTCTCCTTCACTCGATGTTTCCTATTAGTTTACACAGAGTTTGTGGAAGTAGGTTGAGAGCTGCCGTCTGCTGTCTTGGTGGGGAACACGAGAGCAAGAGCAGATAGGCGGTTTGGTTCTTTTCTGTTCAATAACGTCTTCACCACTGCAGCCTGTCTGAATACATTAAGGCTAGTTGCCTTTTGTAGGTGAACTCGGCAGATTATTTCCCCCATATCTTGCTTCTAGCTAGGGGAAATCGAGCCGATTGTGTTCACACATCATGAAAATATTTTTCTAAAAAAACGAGTGTCAAAATACACATTAAAGGGACCATCCTCGATTTGTGTCAGAATTGAACTGACACAAAAATGAAACCAGCCATAGAGAAATGCTGCCTTTTTTTTCTTTTTTTGTAACTTTTTTTTTTACTCTTGCATCTCCTGAATCACTTACACGCCACTCTACTTCTCTCCTGTGAGCGTAACAAAACATAAACAGTGAGCTGAACATTCGGGTTCTGGGTGTGCTTTATAACGCAATCGGAGAGTGTACCTTTTAATATGAATAAATTTTTATAAATTGATGTATTGAGTATTTTACACATGGTACAGTATAGTAAGTTGCTTCAATTAAAAATGTGTGACAAATTACTATATGTGAAATTGAGTACAAAACACTGGCCGGTTTGAATGCCAGAAAAGATGGGAGGATTGCAAGGATCGTCATCTGAATTCATCGATATCGAATTCACCGGCTGGTACAGTATATGCTCCCTCCGACAGGATACCAGGATATCCTGTCGGAGGGAGACAGGCACCTCACACAGCGCTACGCTCAGCTGCTTCTCCAAAACTCTGATCTTATCCAGTCCAACTGTTCAGTGGAGTGTAATGTTGCTCCCGTAGGCATTGTTTACCTGCAACACGGTTACACTGTACTATACTGTATACTGCTGGAATGAGCCACCACCCTCACAGACAGACAGACCCCCCCAAGCACACATAGGCAAACACACATGTTGTCAGACAGACAGACACACACCAACAGACTAACAGGCATGGCGGTGACATTCTGAATTCTGCCTGCCTTCCTTCCTTCCCCTCTCTGACTGCTGGCTGTCCACAGGTATTGGTGGTATTTGTGGGGAGCCTAATTGCCCGAGTGTGTGACGCGTGGCCGCTGAAAGCGTGGCTTGCTAATGAGCTTCCCCGGAGATCGTAAAACGTTAGCAGATGCAACACTAGGCTCTGCTCCCTGCTAAAGGTCACGGGTCTGTGGGGGAGAATGCCACAGCGTGACGCACTGGCCTGAATGAGGACAGTACGCCATTTCACACCACTGAAGGAAATGAATGAAGCGTGGCAGGGAGGAACTTGTTTTGGATGGGGTGGCAGGTCTTCAAACTGTTGTGGCTCCATCCAAGTGCTCACTCCATAGGACTGGGGGATGCAACACTGCCGCTGGGCAGATACAGTATAGTACGGGTACTGTACGTTAGGTAGCAACTAAGGCCACTTAGAGGAGGACGGAAACAAGGAAATGTTAAAGAGTAGTGTATGTTTTGGCCAGAGCAGAGTTTTGCATCTCCTGATGCAAAGATTGTTGCCAAAGATCTGTATGCTGAATATGATTTGTATTAAAGTTGTTGCACTTATGCACTTATATGATATCAGAACTGTAAGTAATTCCTCACTCTATATACACGTTGCTCTGTCCACCTCAGAATATTTTCATAACAGGACTTTTTGAAAATGTTAGATGTTAGATTATAAGTCTATAATTGGCAAGTTCACATATAAAGTGTTTGAAACACACTTTTTAATAAGTGAACTGGCCTACTCCTTCATTGTAATTAGGTACATTCTATTAGAACAGTGATATATCAGAATCAGAGATAAAAGTTAAAGTTACTAAGCATTCGCGAGTACTCACAAGTGACAGCAATGATCATAATGACAAAAAATGTGTGAATGGACATTTGTCGAATAAATTAATCTTGCAACTTCATGAAATATGTAACGTAACATTTTACACCGTTCAAAGTCCAGAAGCCTACCAAACAACCCACCATAAATTATTCCATTGGACCTTTCAGTGTATTTTAATTGACAGGCAGTCTGACCAGTCAGAAGTATGAAATGCTTGTTCATATACTGTAGCTAGTTAATATAAAATCATATTTTGCACAAGATAAAGATAATAAAGTGATGATAAATTGTGACATTCCAAATGCACAAATGAACACTGCATAGACCCATTAGGGCCATTAAGGCTGTCTTGCTTGTGTCTTTTTCTTTTAAAACACGTTCTGGTTTTAGACGAACCAAAACAACTGAAGGGGAAATGTGAAAGCAGCAACAGCATAATGCTAATGGAAACCAAGAACACCACTAATGAATCAGTTTCATGTGACCCATTGCTTTCCTCTATTGCTCTCCTTTCTTGTTCTCACCTTTTCCACATCCACTTGTGTGTTCACTAATTTGTCTCTTCTCAGGTAGAAGCAAGTGCACAACCCCCCCTTAAATAAATAAGTCCAATATAAACAATAAGTTCATATTAGAAGTGCACTGTTCAGGTAGTGTGTTTCCTTGGGACAAAATGTTCTTATTATCTGTACTAAATATCTGCTACTAACCTGAGTTCAGTTTAGTCAGAATCACAACAGTGAAATTGGCTGTTTGAGAAAGAGAGACCTTGTTTCCACACAACAAAGGGATAGCTGGTCTTTCCTCAAGACAAGATTTCCTCAAGACTTTGTTCAGGAAAATAATAGGAATAATAATAGGCAATATTAACTAAATTATCCTATTTCGACCTGTTGTTGTGTTTTTTGTAATTGTACAAAATGTGTGCGATAAACAGGCTGGCTTATCCGTGTGTAATATAATGTATTATAAATATCATATATACATTATACAGCAGGCAGGAAGTCAAAATCAAACTTTAAGGATGCATTCAAAAATAAAATGGATTGGGGGGGCACAAAACAGGAGAAAATAACTCAATTGAAGAGGAATGGGGAATGGAAGGGGGAGGGTGGGGCTGTCTGTGAAACTGATGCATGGCAGAACAGATTGGAGGTGCCTTTCAGATACATCTGAATTGAGCTCTGTCAGAAGACAACAGATTACAGCAGACATGCACTGCATTCCTGTTCTAAATGAAGACATGCTTATTTTTTAGATGGGAGCTCTGAATGTGAGAGAAAGAAACATTTAAACTCACACTGTGCCTGTGAGACTGAAGATAATAATCATTATGTATGTGTACATGATGTTTAACCTTGGGCATAATTACTTCTATAATAGATGTTTTGTCTGTGCCATTGTCTAGGGATTCTCTAAGAGCCTTGAACACAGATCCACTGGCCAATCAGTGCCAGGTGTATTCTTTTTGGATGAAGGTGGTCCAATTGCATGCTACATCTTTTAATTGAAAATTCACATGAAATGGCTGGTCTGATAAATTAAAGGGGAAATCCATCCATGACTAATAATGCACAATCTATTTAAATGTACAGAGATTTACAGAGTTTTGCGCATGTAGTCCAACATATCAACATATTGTATTTATGAAGTATTTCAAAGCACTGCTGGTGGTTGAGCCACATTACAGACGTTTTCACAATCTATTAATCGGTTAATTCAGTTAATCTAAGGGATTCATTTAGATCATACAATGCAGGCAGTAGAATAATGTTATATGGTACAGAACAATGCTGAACAAAATGCTTAATATGTTGACCCAGCAGCCTAACATGAATTTTAAAATATAACAATAATATAACATTTTATAATACCATAGACAGTGCTCAAATGCTGTGACAAGCTGTTGAAGAATAAACAGACTGCTACATGCCGACACACACTTAACACAGGCTGCTGGAAGACACACAAAAAGCGTTGTAGAAAATCAACTTTATGAATTACTTGAATATCTTATTCCCTTTATCGCCCTCATCCCTCCTCTGTGACTCGCCCTCTCCTTTTCACTCCGTCTTATCTTTCCTCGCTGCCATTCACGGCTTCAGACTTTAGACAACCCCTAGAGGCAGGTGTGCGTGTGTGTGTGTGTACGCGCACATTTGATCTAAGAGTATCAGACAACGTGTGAGATATAAGCTATTTTCCTGTTGTGGCAAAGAAGGTATACAGTATATGGAGTGCAGAGATTGTGGCTGGAAAGTGTGTGTGTGTGTGTGTGTGTGTGTGTGTGTGTGATTCTGCGTATACAGTACAGTATATATGACCAGAATCCACTTGGGTACTGGTGAATACACGAAGCTAAAATGGAAACGTAATAAAATGCAGTGCCCTTCATTAGTCACAAATGTAAACGGACTGCATTTATATAGCACTTTTCTAGCCTATCAGCCACTCAAAGCACTGTACATTATTCACACACACACACACACACACACACACACACAGCAGTGTCAGCCATACAAGGGGACACCTGACCACTGGGAGCAGTTAGGGTTAGGTGCCTTGCTCAAGGACACCTCGACACTTGGTGAGGAGTTAGCGGGATTACATCACCTGTCGCCCCACTCTACCCACTGCACCACTGCCGCCCACAACAATACTGTAGTTTTATGAGTTCATTAAAATTGTATTTTTTGATTTGCTAATTGCTAACTTGGTTGTTGTTAATGAGGACTTTTTGGACATTACAAGGGTTAAGGTGTCAAACTGGCCAAATCATTAGCTGTTTGTGGCAGATAGAAGGCGCTAAACCTAATTCTACAGCTCACACAGACATATAATGTGCACTGCTGGCACAGCAAGGTGTGTATTTGAAACCCGAGGACAACAGGGGGGTTAAAAGGCACAAAAAACAACATAAATAAATAAATAATAAATAAATAAATAAATACACTCAGCAATGCCAATTGAAAAACGCACAAATCATACACAATCAGATGGCGCCGCCATGTGGCCAAACTCGAGATTTCTGAGTACATTACGAGGGTTAAAACAGCAAGACCATAATAACATGGTTTCGTCAAACACACCTGAATGAAGCATTAACTACCTTTGTTAATTTGGTCTATAGTTTATTTCTTTATGTAATTTAGTTTACTATCGACCACAGCACAATACTTCCATCTACGGATATCTACGTTTTTTCTGATTGCAAACTTCTACATACTGTTTAAGTCAATGTTTTCTGCATTAGCCGCAAGCTCCACTGAGTGGTTACAGTATATACTCTACCTCTGTTCCTCAGGGAAACTGTTCAGGAAAATAAGCAGTTTGTGTCTCTAAGTCATCAGGGAGGAAAATGAAATGTATATGTAAACACATTTCATGGTTCAAGGTAATGTGTCCCAAAGTGAGCAATTAAGATTGTAGCAAAGGAAAGACCCAAAGTCCAATGTCAAATAATGATATACAATATTGACCTTGGATATTGATCACATGACTAATAAAGGACAATAAATAAAGCTTGTTCTGCATCATTGTTTGCCAACATCAATACGGCAGAAGGTAACTGTAAAGACTATTGGTTATGAAATACCAAAACAGCTCTATTTCACAACTTTTGTTCTGTAAAATCCCACTCCTGTGTCACCAAATGGGGAGGGCAAAGGAAATAAAATATCTGGGATTTTTTACTTTCCAAAAGTGTATACTGACCTATTGGGCTTCACTGGGCACACTTTTCTTTTATCATTTTCTGGTTACCCTGCTTGGGGCACATAACCAATTATGACGAATGTCTTCCTCCCCCAACCTCAAACAAAGTCCTAAATGATACAACACATTTTATTTCAATACGTTTTCATCAGTGGACATCACCCACTAATGCTGTCTAGATCAGACTGTTGGGGGTATTGGTGACATGTGAGAACAGTGTGGTCCATGAGGTTCATGCACTAGGGAGGTGAGGGAGAAATAAAACTATCAAATATTCATCTGTGTCAGTGAAGTATCCATACGTGGCCAGCAAGTGTCCTTTTTTGTTTTAATAGTTTCATTAATAAGCCTTGGCTGACAATCGCTCTTGTCAACCTTCAAATGGAAAGTTTGGGGAAACAAATCAAAATAAATTGCAATGTAAAAGGTTTATCACTCTTGCCGAGATTAAATATACGAGCAATGCAATGGACCTGCAGATTCTAATCTATCAGATTATAACACAAGCCCCAAAACCAACAATACAAATTCCTCCATTGCTCTTCTCAAATCATATTACATTTGCCCCAGCAAGTTTCCAGCAGTTTCATTCTCCTGTTTAGTTTCATTCATTATTACAGGAAACCTGAATTGGAAAACATTGTCACTGGCCCTTAAAAGGCCAGTACACCATTAGAATTGTACTCAAACATGGAATGGAATGGAATGGAATGAAATGAAAGTGATGAAAATATTTTCCTCTGACAGTATCATACAGTAGGCACAGTCATCCTCTGAAAGTAGTCTTTTATAGCCCTCTCACAAAGCCTTATTCTCTCCGTTGTGTGCAGGCCACACCAACACACACAAAGCTCTGTTGTTTTGCCTGCGTTACCTACCTGCCTCATCCCATGGGTCTGTGAGGTCAGGAGGGTGGTCCAGGGCTCCCAGATCCAATTAAGAGAACAGACACTGGTTGGGAAAAAGAGAGTGGGAAACTTTTTGGCCACATTGCAGAAACATGCCCTGAATATTAACAGCCAATATTTTGTTTGCCTTCTACAAAATGCACGCAGCTATCTTTAATTCAACCTTTGTTTATGGTAATTCTCTGAATTCTGTGGTCTACTGTATGTATTTGAAAATGCATTCTTAAATGTCATAAATGTCATAAATGTGAAGGGCCAGGAGTACTTTAATCACAATTTCTTATTTCTTAAACAGATAATTGTATTTGTTTATTTATTTATTTAGTGCATAAAATAAGGAGCTTGGAGATACAAACATAAATCAATACACTAAAGCCCCAGGAAACCTTTCAGGAAAGTTCTTCCTTAGTACTTGCTAGATGTGCACCCACTTGATTGACATTCTGTATGCCTGATTCACCTGTCAGTTAAGTTGCACTCATAGGGAGGGACAACTGATGCCTTGTAAACAATTACTTCTTTGGAGTGTACAGTATACCGCAGCCGAATTATACCATATCAGCACATTAATTGAAGACACCTACTGTATGTAAAGATGTATGTAAAGACGTTTATATACAGTTAACTTTATATATCTGTGTGCGTATTATTATGTAATACTTTTAACATTCACACTATTTGCATTTGAATATTAATCAATACACCCACAGGAATTGGGTGTCTTGATTAGACCTTTACAAAAAAAGTCAGAATAAAAAAACTTGTTATTAGCTTCAAATGGCTGTGTACTGTAGTTCATTCTTAATATGCATACAGTTCTATAGTCAGATATGGGTAGTTCTTGGTTTGTATTTCCATCCATCCATCCAGCCTCAACCGCTTATCCGAGGTCAGGTCGCTGGGACAGCAGCTCCAGCAGGGAACCCCAAACTTCCCTTTCCTGAGCCACATTAGCCAGCTGTGACTGGGGGATCCCGAGGCATTCCCAGGCCAGTGTGGAGATATAATCTCTCCACCTTGTCCTGGGTCTTCCCCGAGGCCTCCTCCCAGTTGGACGTGCCTGGAACACCTCGCTAGGGAGGCGCCCAGGGGGCGTCCTTAACAGATGTCCAAACCACTGGCTCCTTTCAACGTGAAGGAGCAGCGGCTCTACTCCGAGTTCCTCACTTGGGGTAAGGACTCATTCCCTTTGTTTGTATTTCCCGCTAAACATATTTTTGGTATCTCTTCAGAAAACATGGGTGCTTACTTAATAGTTGTCTTTCATGTGTAAACTTACATGTGTAAACCCTTGCAAATATGTCTATAGACTAGCCATTTGACAGATAGGTATGCTGAACAATTTATTACATTATTGAGTAGCAGGTTACTGCAAAGTTACCATAACATCGAAACATAAAAGCAACTTTACAGTATAGATCACTGATACAGTATGCATGTTTCAAGGAACAATAGAGCAATAGAGAACTGTTCACAGTTCAAGCAGCCAGACTGTGATGTCAGATTTAATTATCGCTGCAAAAACTAAGGATTCCCACCCAAAAAGTACAGCTACATGAATGATATTTCCTTTGCAATTTTCCAAGTAGTAGTAGTAGTATGTCAATGGAATGCAGGGTCAGAGTATCTATATTGGAACATCAGTTTTCTCGTCATTCAGCAATGCATACAGTACTGTATGTCTTTTTCTCATTGAATTTAGCTTTTTTAATTTATATTTTTGCTGCTTCACAAGGGCTTCTGTGAATGCGTCCTTAACCCTCATCATGTCCTTTGGGTCAAAATGGCCTAAATTACTAGCTCTTTGTGGCAGATAGAAGGCACTAAACCTATTTCTACAGCTTATACACACATATGTGCACTGCTGGCACAGCAAGGTGTGTGTTTGAAACCCGAGGACAACAGGAGCGTTAAAAGGCACGAAAAACAACACAAATACATACAGAAATAATTAATAAACAAATAAATACACACCGCAGTGCCAATTTAAAAAACACACAAAATCATACTCAATCAGATGGTGCAACCGGGTGGCCAAATACGATATTATTAAGGAAATCATAAGGGTTATGTAAAGTGAGCAGTAGAGGTTGGTTTACCTAAAAACATCTAGATGTGCTTAGAAATATCCAAAATCATTTTGGGTATTGTTTCAGTGTAAACGTGGCTTCACTCCAGCTTTATCTCTTATCTACCTTTGGAAGTTCATGCCAGGTTGGCTCAATCTCAAACAGTCATACCCATCTCTCTCCAGGTGTTACCATCAGCAGGTAATTCCCAGACAGACAGACCCTCCTCCTGTTGGGAAACAGATGGATATAGAATCAGCCAGGATGTACTGGTCCTGTCTCCATGCTCTCTGCTGGCTAATCAGATATAAATAGTAATACATCCTCTCATCTACATAAATCTGTTATAAGATGAAAGCAAAATATCTGCCAAATGAAGGTTCTGAGAAATAATGACAACTGCAATTATATTTAGCAATACATTGACTGTGCTTTCAAAAGGTTTCTTAACCCTCTTAATGTACTCTGGGTCAAACGGACCCAAATCACTAGCTCTTTGTGGCAGATAGTAGGCGCTAAACCTAATTCTACAGCTTACACACACATATGATGTGCACTGCTGACACTGCTGAGTACATTACGAGGGTTAAACGTGTGCAATATATTTAATGGTCATTTTTCAAATAAAATGATATTGCGGGGATGTGATGCATTTTGCTGTCATGTTGGTTAGCTAACATTGTTCTTTTTACTTATTATTCCACAGTCACCTATTCATCCTGCAGGGTGAACCTTCAAAAGCTGTCATGACAGCTCTTTTATGTTCTCTCCACCTTTGTGACTTAGGCTATCCCATACAAACCCCCAACCTCATTCACAGGGTTCTCAAATGGATGTTTTCGCCTAGCTCTGCACCCTCACACATTTATCTCACTCTGAAAATAATAGGATATTGATATAAAGAGACATTTCACAATGGGAGACAAACAATTAGATAATAGGACCACGGGTACCATTTGCATTTTTCAGTACTGCAGAACTTTTTTGTGCATTTTAGGCTTCATTAGAGTTAAAAGAAATTCAATAACTTTGTTAGACATATTAGGCAAAAGCTTCTCTTTTTCCATATTATAGCAGTACTTATTTTTATTAGTCTTTGCCTGCATAACTAAAAACATAAAATATAACATACTACAGTATATATTTCCAAAGTTGAGAAAAACATTACCCCTTTGGCAACTGACAGGGAGACCTTAATATAAAACATACAGTATGGTATACTTAATATCAACAGCTAACATGAGCTTCTCCTAATAATAAAATAGCCTGTTGAGCTCACTGCAATGGACTGCTTTCCATTACGAAACTTGAAAACAAAACCTTGCCTCTAGTTTGTTAGCCTTCCACTGCTGGTAGTATTGTTGCTGGATGCATTATCATGTTTGCTGGTATGTTTGCTGCAGGTATGCAATCCAACACCCCGCAGCTTTCGGCTGGTAAATTATTGCAATGATGTTCACCATCAACTTAGATGTGTTGCTATATTTCGGCACAGTGGATGAGGTCATATGAGCTCCTACAAAGTATATCCAAACTTTAGATTGTTTTCATTTCTTCACCTGTTGCTAGGGGAAGCTCAGTGTTCAGTGTTTGTAGTGGTGCATGCTGGGAATGCAATCAGAGTCTGGGGAAGTTTACAGTAGAAGACGGATGATTTGTTGAACAATTCCCTTATTCCATAATGCCGTGATGCAGCACAGAATACTTGGTAGTAAGCCTACTAGCGTATCTGTGTAGATAACTAAGTATCGACTTCTGGTACCAAGCCCAATACCCCATAGTGTTACCAGATTTAAGTCTAGATAACTTCTACTGTATAGTTATAGATAATGCAGGGGGGAAAAACTGTTGATACTGTATTTGTGTTGTGATGTGTGCTGTGATTTCTCCCCTTCATTTACAGAAACAAAATTCCAGAGGCTTTTCCTGACTCAGTCTGTGTTTAGGCTTCTTTTCTAGGCCTGCTGTAAGGAGAACTTTGTAGATTTACTTGGGTCAGCTTGCTGTTAACTCACGATCACATACAGTATGCGGTTGCATAACCACTGACATACATTCCATCCTCAGTAACTCCATACACATTTATATTGGGAAGAGGGGGGAGCAGGATAGTTTAGTGGTCTGGGTGGTCTGGGTATTCGTCTCCCAGCCGGAAGGTAATGAATCCTGTTGTTGTATCGTAAGTCGCTTTGGTTAAAACCGTCTGTTACATTACCTAACTGAAATTGCAATTCATTTCTTATGCTTATTTTCTGTCACTGTTCATACTCACTGGCAGCGACAGCTGAGTACGAAACTACAGGAGGTCCAATTAATTATTTCCAATGAGCACTGGGAGATACTGAAAGATGGGAGTACTGGAGACATAATCTCGAGGGTCTTGGAATCAGGAATAGTTGTGCAAACTTCATCTCTCTTCAAATCTTCTGTGATGCGATGTTGCAATGGCTTTTTTGTCCCTGCAGTACATCCCTTTCCCTGCGCTCAGAGTGTCTGTTCCTCTATCAGTCTCACCAAGGTGACGTTTGACTTTTACATTTTCAAAACAGATAAACTGACGAAAATCTACAGTAACTGTAGCTTTAGATGGCAGCTATGGTGTTGATGTGTACCCTGCATTTATAAATGTATAAATGTTTTGTGCCTCAATTCTCACATGCATGGATACAGTATGTGCTTTTAAAAAAAGTTTGTTTCAATATGAAGAATATGCAACAAAACAATGGCAGACTAAAACAATGAAACTGTCACCTCCAAATAAATGGCTGTTGCCTTCAAGCATCTGTACAGCACTTATCTGTGTTGCTGATTAGATAAATGTTGTCTTTACACATTAATTTGATGTAGTTTGCATGGGAAGTCAATCAATCACCCAGTGGATTCAAACTTCTGCTCGGTAGACGGTTGGGCAGACACGCACACACACACAAAGACACGCACACACAGACGCCCACAAGACACGACAGCGGCTACTTGGCGACAACCCGCTACAAAGTCGCTGTCATTGAGAACACGCATGCTACCTCCAACATTGCACACACGCACACACACACACACACACACACACACACACACACACGCACACACACACATACAGTCTAATCACAACAAATCAGGGCTCCATTGTGTGTAAATGTCAGGTCATTAGTGCACTCCAGTCTCCTCCTGTCTAATTGGACTGTGGTAAATATAGGCAGTCCACATCGATCCCTGCACATCCTGCTTTCTAGCTTTTTCTTTACCTCTATCTTGCTTTTCTACGTCGCTTTGGGCTGTTATTTCTATTTCAAATCTGTTTTCACATTTGGTTAAAAAAATCGTAAGAAATAGTTGCACAATTTATTTTTATTTCAGGTCCGTATTCTATCACTAATTAGTCACCAACTGTGGCACAACTATTAGTGCTATTAGATTTTGAATCTGGGAAACATTTTCATTCTAGGTTCTTACTACGATAAGTACTGGATGTACTTCTGTACAGTTCGTAGGGCCCCAGCTGATGGCTATTAACAAGCGTGTCTCCATGACCTCAATGTAACTACTGTCCTTCATTTAGGAGGTACTCGTACAGCATCATTGATGTCATAGTTAAAAAAGACACTCCTCTATTGTGTTCACAACTTCCAATTTCAGTCCTTTAGCTCACCCTTTCCTTGAAACAACTGTATGGCTGTAAGGGGAGAGGTAGAGAACTTTGCTTGTCTAAGACAGTGTTTCTCATCCCTGGTTTTGGAGAACCCCTGCCCTGATTCCAATGCAACCCAAATGAATGGGTCGTTATCAATCACTGGAGAGATTGATAACGACCCATTCATTTTACCAGGACCAGGATTGGTAAACACTGGTCTAGGAACACTGTAGACACAGTGCAAACCAGTCCTCTCTACAGTACTCTCTATTATATTGTAGTGGACTCAGGGCAGATAACAGCTTGTAAAACACAAGTAACAGCTTGGGCTTTACAAGCGGTTATCTGCAATTAATGGAACATGCACAACAAGCATTTTGTAATGCTCGTTTCTACCACAAGGATTACACACATCAAGGGGTGCATTTAACTTTAAAAACAAGGATAGACCCCAAATATGTTTTATGTTTATTCATCCAGAACTGCACTGGATGTAATGGTTCTGTATATTCATGTCTGCAAGCACAGCCACATCCTATGACAAATGCAACAAGGCAGCATATACAGTAGCACAGATGAGCACAAAGCAATACCCATTAGACTGGTTTCTGTGGTGTTACTTGATGTAGCTTTTTGAAGGATTAACACAGCAAAATGAAACAATTAAAGGGATTTTTCAAATGGCTCTACATGTATATGTCTACTTTTTGTAATTATATTTTGGTGTGAATTATTATCCTCCTCGCTGGGATCAAAAGTATTAATCATTTTTTTGTTACAAAAGCCTGGTGACATCCCAAATCCCTGGTGACAATGGTACATTTTACTCACAGCAATTGTATATGTAACTAAGGTTACTGTTGATGTATGCTTTGTGAATATTAACAAAGTGTGAAAAGTAATTTGGAACCTGTCAAATCACTGTGAATTTGTTGTAGGTATTAGTTGTATTAGTTAGAGGTATATATTATAATACATATGAATGAGATAAGTCATTGTGGTACATTTTCAAAAGTTACCTGTAGGGGGTGGACTTGTAAAGCAAAATAGAGTCAGAAACATACTGTGTGTGTGTAGGTGTGTGTGTGTGTGTGTGTCTGTGTGTGCACGGTAGTGGTTGTGACTTCATGTCCACATCAGTTGTTGTGTGCTAGGTTTGTGTTAAAGAACTGATTTTCTTATGTTGTCCTTGTGGGCTCTGCAAGGCTCTTGTCTGAGCACCGTTAATAATGAAACATGCTAGCTATTGATGACAGCTGACAAGCAACAAAGCACATACATGAGCGTAGGAGATGATGAAAGACTAAAGGGACCTCAAGAAAGAGACACAAAATCCAAGATAAAGAAGTTATTTTGTTTGTTTCTGCGGCCAATTCACAATCATTCCACAGCCAGATATGCATGTCTGTGTGCATTATTGATACTCACTTTCTGCTGTATTCTGCTGACACGTCTATTTATAAAATCCTACCTTTTCAACTGAGCTTGTACAGAAGGGAAGCCCCACTACTTTCATATGTGTCTCCAGGTGGCTATTGGTTTTTATTGAGTTGCATATACGCAGTTGTATACATCGATTGGAGATTTTGTGAGTGGGCTGAAACAGTAACATCATCAAAAAGTGCCTGCATGCGGGGAGTAGCACACAGTTAAAGTCAAGTCAAGCCCTTAGCCTTATTCAGGTACGGTGAGCTTTCAAAACCTGCAGCATATCTAAAGTATTATACCAAAGTCCTTATAGACCAATCTGTTTGCTCGGTAGCCATCTTGGCGACGCCTCCTGGCAGTTAAGTTATATTGAACCCCTATCTAAATGAATGGGGAGAACGATAAGAATGGGGAGAACTGCATGTATAGAACCGCAAGTCTAATCTGAAAAAAAATAAGTTTGGTCACTTTGCCACAAAATATGGTTTAAACATATTTTCCCACAGGTTATACTTCTAGAACTGTGCACATGCACAACTGTACGCTTGCATCAGCAGCTGTAATAAAGCAGACAACCGGTTGTTTGTTGGGAGGGGCAGGATATGTGCATCCAACCGCCATCTTTGGCTTTTCAGAATTAGAATATTCCCATAGAGTTCTACTCAGAATTCTGTAAATTGTCTGTCTCTAATACAGAATATCTCTGACTATAACGTTGTTTGTTGGTATGTTAATGCACTGTGTGGCTGCAATTCATGCAATGCCTTTGTAGAGAGCCGGAGTGCGTGCCCATACAGGATCACACAGCCAGCGCTGAATAGTCCCAACGTGCTGGGATTCAATTCAGTGCCTATCGGGAATTAACCTGGCTGAAGTAGATGTAGCTCTGGATGTACGCCGATATCCCCTGCAGGCCAGGAGTTGACTTTTGGAGTGACTGCCTAAAGCATTATGCAATGTGAGAGCATAAGCCATGTCACATGCATTGTATAGCCAGCTGGCTTATAGTCATGATCTTATGAACAATGAGCTTACTGTAAGAACAATGAATAATTGGCTACTGCTAACTGCTAATGCTGCTGTATAGTGACCAATGTTGGTCATTTATTTCACTGGCGCCCACTGGCCCCCATTTCAGTGCCTGTTATGTTGCGTGTGGCCAAGGATAGCAGACAGTCAGGGGAGCCAAGCTGCTGTTGGGCTCTGGCTGTCAAATGGGTGCTTTTGTGTTGGAGTGTACTGTATGCTGTTGTGTCTGTGTGTGTGTGTGTGTGTGTGTGTGTGTGTGTGTGTTTTTGTAGTGTATGCATGTCTGTTTCAATTCTCTTTCCACTATCCTGGTTGCCTTCTATTGGACTGAATTGTATGCACAACTAGATCCACATCAAAGTGAATTGCACCCGCAAGGACA